>JBBPBX010017687.1:0-24685 GCA_038048925.1 Garcialebias charrua | reverse complement strand
TCCCTGTATTCTAAACAAAGGCAAAAAGAAAGAAAAATTGGAACACCAATTGGCAATTGCTAAAATATAGCAGTATGAATCACTAATTAGGCGTGAAGAGATAAAAAACATCTAAGGAGGCCAAACTCCAACAAAAACAAATGACTGACACAATGTTTGTTAAACCTGAAGACAATGAAACCATATCTGTGAGTCGCCCTCCCTTTTATGATACAACAGGGGCCTCATTTTCAACCCAACCACCATCCGTTTATCCTATCGATGAATTTGCCAAACTAAGCATATTGTCAGAGCCCAAAACAGATAACCACGTTGTTACTAGAAAAATGTTAAAAATGCAACCTTCCACTTCACAAACTCCTTGCTCCTCTTTGAACGCTTTCACTCTGATACAATAATAATAATGATAATGAATTCAATTTATACCGCACTTTTCATTAATAAAAATCTCAAAGTGCTAATATTGTAATAATATAGATAAATATGTCAGTTTGCTGACTTTTCTATAATTTAGATGATAGATTTGAGCAGGTTTAGACTGACTCAAATTTACCATCAGTTTTACGGGTTCTCAACTTTTTCAGATTAAATCAATAAATCTGTGGCTCAGTGAATGTAATGTAACTTGACAGGAAACGTTATTATGTTGACCTACCAAAGGCCGAGTCATTTAATAACAAAATCATCAAATTACAATCAAAACATATTTACATAGATTGATTGATCACAACTTATAACTAACTTTTCAGCAGATTAAAACATAAGACAACAGAACACAAGTTAATGGGTCTTATATTAACTTATTTCTGTGGCACAAACTTACAGTTTTACATTTAGAAATAAACAGAAGGAGGAGTTTAAGGAGGAAGATTAAAGATTGAAAGGAAATGGTCGAATCTTATCTTGAGATGTTTAACCAGAGTGGTTCATCCTCTGGTCGGTTTCAGCTGGACGTCCGTACCGTGATGAAACGACGTTTACCTTTGTGAAATTTTCTTATCTCGACTCCAGTAAATTAGTCAAGCCAGACGCGCATGCCCTGCTACGTTTTACAGGCGACAAATTTCATCTTGCCACGGTCTCGTGAGGTCTGCTTCGGCCTCCCAGAGTGATGTTATCAGCTCCGGTTTGGTTTCAAGATAACTTCCAGAAAGAGTTCACAGCTTGGAGCTGTGATACTCAGATGGCTCACAGCTGACGTGCTGTTTGAACCTCGCTGAAGACGCGGGCCTTTGACTGATGGCCGGACGTACATCAGCTTGGAGAAGGACGTCTATGCATCTTTCCTTCTCCCAGAGAACTCACTGTTGTTGAGTTAGTGGTTCCCCTTTGCACCCAAAGTCAAAACGGAAGTGTCCCTTTATATGGGAGGCGGGGTCTCCCCACCTCCTCAATGACTACTGGCTGGTTTAACAAAATAAGAGATGGAATTTTGATTCCCATAGGTAGAAAGTCTCTGACGGACAACAGGAAAACTGTTTACATAAGCGGCCAGATGGACTGGCCTGTGAGAGTTGTGTCTAGCTTGAAGACAAAACAGAGAAGGAAGTGAAGAGCTTTACCATGACTCGTGTCCCAGATTCAGAGCACACTTGTAATGAAGAATAAACTAGCAGAAGGTCAAACTCATGCAAGTAACAGATCATCATTAAATGACAAAAGTATACTGTAGATCAATTCTGAATTAACACACATTAAAAAGAAAGTTCAATCTGATTAATTGGTGTCCATTAATTCAAAATAATTGTAACAAAAATAGTGTCCACTTATCTCCTTGAGAGCTTCAGAAAGTGTAACACTCAGAGTTTCAGAGAGATGCGGAGAGGCCCACATCCCATACGGACATGAGGGTGCTGTATCCCTACAGTCCCCCTTTTTGGAAATCATCGCCTGTCCTTGGAGATGAGTTCCAACACGAAAGGATACCACCGAATGTCTCTGACCTCTATGTAATCCAGCAAGTGGAAAAAAAATTCAAAATTATACTCCCATAATGTTTTGGAAATTCCATACTGTTCGTAGGTAATCCCATTGCGGTAAGCTTTCAATCCTTTGGAAAACATAGTCTGTTAACCCATGGAAAACTTAGTCTGTGATCCCTTGGAAACAAACTCTTATAATCCACAGCGGTAATTCCACAACGATTGGGGTTATTGATTTCATCAGCACCAATGGTTTTTAATCAGCATGTAGAGGGGATCCCTCGATTGACGCAGAGGAGGCTGCCCTTGGATGAAGGTTGAATACCAACGTTTGAGTAGCAGGTCCCCACATCGAAGGTTGCAAGCTGGTTGTTTTCCAGTCCGTGCCACTCTGGTTCTATGTGTCATGCATTTATGTGGTTTTGGATGGGCTTATGATTGGGATTTTATATTAGGCCCTACCTATATGCACCTGTTAGTAAGCTATCATGGATTAGATCAGCTACAATTACCAATTAAGGGGTGGATCAATGCTGTAAAAATCAGATATAGGGATCTATACCTATAGAATTTTTGGAGGGCTTCTGTAACGAAGGCCTCTTCTTTCAAACTATTCCTCCATTCATTACTTAGTTTAGGTTAAACTAAAATAGAAAAATGAAATATAGTTTGGTCTAAATGTCTGTTGTCTTTTAGACGAACGACGCAAGATTTGGTATTCCCTATAAATTTTGAAGTCTATGGCGAGACTCATCAAAATGAATAGATCTAGAATAGAAACGATCGAATCGGTTCTACCTAAATGATTGGGAGATCAGTGTAGATTATAGTACCTTAAGTAGTATTAATCTACAATGACTCTTCAAAGATTGAGATCTTTAACAAAATGAACAGCATGTTGGCATAGTTAAATCCATTTAAGTCTTCAACTAACATTAATCAAAACCTCTTTGGCTGGGAGTGTTCAGAAAACAAATATAACTTCAATAACAAAAGTAGCAATTAAGCAACTAAAAACAACGTTTCACTACGTCAAACTCACTCTGGTCGTCAGATTCCAACGTGTCACACACAAGAAAAACAGTTCTTAGCTTTATAAACGATGTCAATTAAATCCTGCATATTTAAACGGTTGTTAAGGTCAGTTTTTTTGTTGTGGGTTTTATGCTTAGCGTTCCTAAGTTCTAGTTGGAACAGTTTCTTTTTGTAACTAGTATAGTTTAAACTGTTTAGTTTATTTACTAACTTGTGCTTGGACGACCTTATTTTCCCATGAAGTCTGTGAGTTTGCAAGATCTTTGTCGTTTGTGGGGTTATTGAAATCTTTGTCCTTGACATGGGCATGACCTAACATCACCCCCCTGTGGTCATGGGGGACCACGCACAGGTGTGGACGTCCGTCCATGGGCACGAGTTAGGATGCCTTTGTTTAGTTTAAGCTGTTTGTGTAGTTCATAGGGAGCCTTGTACAGGAACCGTATAGGTTTCGGCCAACGTATCTCTGTACGTTTACCTCTTTCTGTGTAATTCAGACGTGTCAAAACTGTCGGCGCAGTCGCAGGTGTGTCTGACTGGTCAGACTGCGACGGTCACTGTCGTTGTGGTGTGTGTCTTCCCACTTCATGACTGAAGACGTGCTCTTTGAGTCTTTAAGAACTATGTCATCATTGAGTAGTTCTAGATTCAAATGCTCTTGAACCAAGGTTTCATTGAAAGCTGGGCTGATAGCCGAATTACCTGTCCCAGAGGACAGTACAGCGTCCTCGGCGTGGGACCCTTGGATCTCCACACCTTCCTCTACCCATGGTAGGTAGTGTGAGTTCGCCCCCCTTTTGTTTGAGGAGGGGTCCTCAAAATCTGTAACAATGATCTCTAAGTGACTGTCAGCGTGGGATAGACTGTCACTTTTTGGACTCAGATGTCCTTGAACCAAGATTACACTGAAAGCTTGGCTGTCTGCCAAATTACCTGTCCCAAAGGACAGTACAGCGTCCTTGGTGTGGGATCCCTGGATCTCCACACCGTCTTCTACCTGTGATAGGTAGTGTTCAGTGAGTGCTGCATGTGTCAGCTCACAGAGGAGGTTCTCGTGTTGGGCCAGAGTCTGGTCCAATTGTTGAGTCCCCTCTGTCTCACCTGTATTTGAAGGTTCACTTACCGGGCTTGTGGTCTCGGTTGGGGATTCCCGTGTGACTTCTGCGGTACCTGTTGTTAGACAGTCAGTGTCATGACCTTGGGGAGGCACCTCGATTGGCAGTGGACTGCTCACTGTGGCCCACATTGTCTGATTGCCATAGTTTATAATCGCGTTGAAACAGTTTATAAAATCTTGGCCAACCAAAAATGAAGTCTGGAGTGAGTCAAGTTCAGACACAAATACCGGGTGGTATAGTGACATCTTGCCAATCTGCATGTGAACCATAGCTGTTAGGGTTGTTCTCGTCTTTGCGAGGCCCTGTTGCTCACTAAAAGTGTATTTCACAAAGGGTATTTGCCTGTCAACACCATTAGCGACAGTCCTTAGCTCCTCAAACAGTTCGGCTGATATCAGAGATACATCTGAACTGCAATCCAGGAGCGCTTCTCGCGCGAGGACCCCTTCCAGTGTGAAAGGCAGGTAAGCTTTCTTAGCCACCCCCCTTTTGATAAAGTTACACAGAAACCGTTTAGGTTTAAGCACACGCTTCTGTTTACGTGTACCTCCGTCTGTGCAAACTTCATTGCTGTCAGCATCATGATGGCTGTCTGCATCATGACCTTCAGGATGTTGATTATCAGCAATTTGTTTGCTGTCAGCATCCTTGTCAGTGTTGACGTTGTTGTTGTCAACTGTGTGCACTGAGTTGTTGCAAAAGGCAGTGCTACGTGTTGCCTCACCAGGTTGAACAACGTTGTTTGTGTTATTATCAACGATAACGCCACACATTGTGTCAGCTTGGGCATCTGCTGTAACATTCAAATCATTTAACAAACTCCTCACTTCCTCTGTCTCTTCTGAGTGCGGAGGCATCGTTTCCTTAATCTGGAGCTTGTGTGACTCTTTGCATGTCTCAAACTGTGCTGCTCGAGGTGCAGGGGCAGGAGGGCCACTTCTCTGGTGTACCTGTTGGGACCGACCATTGTTCAATGGGTCACGGCGCCCAGACAGAAACTTCTCTCGAAGTTCACCCACTGTGAGACCTAGGTCAAAACCTTTTTGGTTCGATCTGAACCATCTTGGTTCACCTAGAGAGCGAGCACCTACCTTTTGTGGTTCTTTGCACGTCTCAGATTTGTCCATCTGAAGTGCCCGAGGAGTAGAACTCCCTTTGAACCGAAATGAGTCACTTTTCCAGCTGGAATCAACATACTGTAGGTTGTTATTATGAAAATCCTGTTTACTCTCGCACTCAGTAGGAGAGGAAACCTCTTCTATCAGCTGCGAGTGGGATTTGACCTTTTGACCTGGGCACACCACTGAGGGTGTTTTGTGTTGTGTGAGCATATCAAAAACTTCCACAGCGTATTGTTTAATTTCTGCCATGGTACTCTCTTTGAAATTAACCTTGAAGCGAACACATTTGCCGTGAAAAGGCAAGAGATTTGCAGCGAAAAGACGTTTAAACTGTTCATCTTCCTCTAATCCAGGGACAGTTATGTCACCTGAACAAACAGAGAGTAGCCTGTCGAAAAACAACAGGGGATGTTCACCTGATTGCTGAAAGACATTCTTCGCAGCTAAGTAATTATCATGCGATGAAACAGTTCCTCCCACCGTGCGAGGAACACGGGCAGCATCTACATGGCCCGAACGAAACCATTTAGGTACGGGCAGAGAGCAGGCCCTCTCAGTCGATGCACCTGTCAGACCGTCCATTTTTGTATTGATTTTCTTTGAAAAATCAAATAAAATGGTTCTTAATCTACAGTGTGCTGTCTCACCATGTGATACCTGCGGCAGTCAACATGGTGTCCAAGATGTGAAATCAAATAAAAATCAGTGATTTTTATTAAATCGTCGACCCGTGATAAGATCCACAAAGTCGTCTATCTTTGTGTGATTTTTGTGAAAATCAAGACAAAAGATGTCGCATGTGTGTTATTTTAAACTTGCAGTTTAAAACAAAGTAGACAGCCTTGTTGCACAGAAATTATGATAAAAGTGTTAAGTTTTATCAAAAAGCAGACATGTCTGTATTAATTCTGTGTAACTGTTCTGCTTTCAACATTTGATTATATGTGAAAACCAAATGAAAGGATGCTGTGTGTCTACACGTCAACTGTACTTTATTTAAAAAACAGGAAAGCTTTACGTGATGATCGCCAGAACTGCGTTCTTATAAGCGACAACTCAATGTGACTAACATCGTTTAGGACAGGTATTGTGATTTTTAAACTTTTTCTCAAAAGAAAAAGACAACAGTCGGTTCCCTTAAACCAGATGCAGCTTCCGGCGTCACGTGACCTGGTCACATGGCGATTGGTAGTCTCAGATCAACTGACTCAATCCACCCATTAAAATCTCAAAAACACAGCGATGAAACAGTCTTACAAAGATAGTAACGGACGAACAAGCCTGAAGCCTGTGCACTCTGGTAGCTGAAGTGAAAACAGACGAGGAGTGGGCCGTCCCACCCTGCCTGCGTCACTTTAACAGCGTAACCGACTCATCGAAGACAAAACATGTAGTTCTCAACCCAAGCGCTGCTGGGTATTGTAGTCTTCTATACCTCACGACCCTCTACGTCATACACGGTGACGTGACGTTCGAGCGTTGCATTCACGGACCTCGAGGTCGGTCGAACTTTAGCGTTGAACGGACTTTTCAACATCCTAAAACACTTATAAATATTGCAAAACATCGCGGTTAAGCCAGTCTTCGACGATATCACGTGCATAGAAACGAACAACACAGATAAACTGTCAGAAATGTGTGCAAAAATGAATATCTGACAACCAGCAGTCTACAGAACCAACTTTTTTGAACACGACACACAATGGACCAATCACAGCGCTTCTGCAGCCGAAGCTTCGGTAACGCTAACGCTAGCTCTACCCAAAGTTCTGGACACTCTTTCACAAAAGAAACGTATAATACACCACAGAAAATTCTGTTAACGAGCCCAATCACATTCAGGCTAGCCCCCACGCCTCCCAAAGAAGGCAGCACGCTAACTGTTGACAACAACTGACTTTACGTCAATCGGAACCGGATCCCAGTCCAAAGCTGAGTGGGATCACCGGAACCTCAACAAACACTCGTTGTAACAGACGTAGGTACAATGGAGCAGTACAACAATGCGAAACAACAGACCGTAGATGTAATAAAATGAAGCAACGGTGACATAGCGGTCACAACAATGAAAAAATGCATGCAGCCTCGCAACACGTTATGCACGTCTCACTCAGTGGCACAAACAATAATCATCCCCAGCTTAAAGCATGCGTTAAAAGTGAAAGAAAAAATAATCCTAACGTGAAATGAGCCGGACAATGTAACGATTAGCAACTCCCGGACACTCCCCAGCCAGAACTAACTTTTCCACGTCCAAAACAAGGATAAAGAACTATGCCAACAACACGTGACAATAGACTACACAAAAACAATGCAATAACCGTTCTAGGGACACTTAAGAGCCACCATTAATGTAATAATATAGATAAATAAACACTTACGGGCCACCATTAATGTAGTAATATAGGACTTATTGGTCAGTTTACTGATTTACCTATATTTTAGAGAAGTTGGAGCAGACTTGATCTGACCCAAATTCATTCGCGAGTTCACCCTTTTTTCTGTATTAAATTGCTTTGACTGTGATTAGACAAAATGTAACTTCACGAGAGACTTCAATTTATGTTGATCCACCAAAAGATAGACCTTTTATTGAAATAATCATAAAAGTACATTAAACATTTGTATCGATATTAGCTCTGATTTACTAACTACTTTGACAAGAATTCACATTAAAAACAAACAGACAAGTTAGGATTAACTTTCCTGTTGGCACATTTACTTAACAGATTAATGGCTTAAGAAAAATAAGAATAATGAGGAGTTTAAGAGAGATACGGAGAGGCCCACATCCCGTACGGACATGAGGGTGCTGCATCCCTACAGTTGTGTCTAGCTTGAAGACAAAACAGAGAAGGAAGTGAAGAGCTTTACCATGACTCGTGTCCCAGATTCAGAGCACACTTGTAATGAAGAATAAACCAGCAGAAGGTCAAACTCATGCAAGTAACAGATCATCATTAAATGACAAAAGTATACAGTAGATCAATTATGAATTAACATACATTAAAAAGATAGTTCAATCTGATTAATTGGTATCCATTAATTCAAAATAATTGTAACAAAAATAGTGTCCACTTGTCTCCTTGAGAGCTTCAGAAAGTGTAACACTCAGAGTTTCAGAGAGATGCGGAGAGGCCTACATCCCATACGGATATGAGGGTGCTGTATCCCTACAATATCAACTAAGATTAAAGACAGAATCATGTGGAGGCAGAATAAGCTTGCTTAAAAAATAAATAAATAAATAAAACAAGTGATAAAATCAAGTAAAATCAATAATAATATCAACCTAGATCAAGATAAAATCATGTGGAGGCAGAATAGGCTTGCTTAAAAAGAAAAGTCTTTAAGCCGTTTTTGAAGTCAACCAGTGACTATGGAGCTCTCAGGTAGTCAGGGAGGGAGTTCCATAGACGGGGGGTAGCCACAAGTCATGAATCCAGCTGCAGATATAAAAGGCTACCCACAACATGCTTTAGTTTTTAGGCCATGGACCCTCGAAGAAGCTAGAAAAACTGTTGAAAGAGTTACTAGTCACTTAGAGGATCCTGAAATGTGGATCATGGATATGGAGGGTATTATACATATACTGCCTGACTGTTCATCAGGCAGTCAGAATGCTAAACACTCTGCCTGCTCTGCCTCCCCTCCCATTTGAACTGCCTTAACACTAAAACTTTCTCACATATTATCACTCAACACAAAGTTTTTAACACTAGACTCTGTGTCACCAAACGGGTTTTCACTAAACTCTCGGTCATGTGCTCATACAGTTTGCACTACTTCTCATAATTGCACTAATGTCTGTATTACATCACTGCCTATAATCATAATACTGTTTACATTCTCTGTTTACATTTATTAATACTGTTTACTTTTATTACTACTGCTTACATGTAATTACTACTGTTTACATTTATTTACACTACTTTAATATCTACACCACTGCTGGTACATATACAGTGTGCTCTGAACGGTCTTATTTAGGGATGCCCAATGTGCCTTACTGCATATGCCACTTTTTGCCTCTACAACAACATCAACTACTACCTCATACATATACTGTGTACATTGACTCATTCGCTGCTTTGCCACTTTGCAAATGTCAATGCTAGAAACCTTTAGTTTATTTTAGTTATACTTTTTATACTCTTTTTTTATACCACTATGCAAAAAAAAAAAAAAAAAAAAAAACACACAGGACAGTGTTAGTTTTACTATTTTTATGCTTATGTCTATTATTATATGTTTCAGTGTTTCAATGTTTAGATGTTTACTGTTGCACCGAGGGACTGAGAGAAACGCAATTTCGGTCCTGTGTATGTCCTGCACTGTACATATTGCAGATCTGACAATAAAGTTGACTTTGACTTTGACTTTGATATCGCTGTAATGGTCATGAGACCGGTGAAGCAGCTCAGTCATCTTTGGGAAAACATTGGGCCCAAGTGCATGGTGACTACATAGGTAGGGGGAATGATGAAGCCCCTCTCTATGATATAACAACCCCAAACGACCTAACTGGACATTACAAATGACAGTGGGATGCTCTTTGTGGTAGAGTGTGCACAGTTTTCAAACGAAGAGCTGATTACGTTGCACTCTCTGAAATCAAACAAAAACAAGGGGAAGATGTTGATGATTTATAATAAAATATGAAAAGGATTTCAAAATTTATAGCTGTATCAATCACAATGACGAGCCAACCTCAGCTTATCAGCAACAGTTGGAGGACAGTGTGCTACAATATTGCACTCCAAACATTTCAAGTTGGATAAATAAACACTTTGTAGAACTGGACACATGTACGGTTGATGTTTTTATGCATCATGCTAAGAAAGTGCTGAAAAAGAAAACAGGAGATAACCCTGATAACAGAACAATTGTGTTTTATGCAAATCAAAGCCTGATTGACGTTTACTGCTCATATGACCTGGGTTCAACTGAAAATCTAACAGCTGTTTCCTTTTTGATGCAGGAAGCAAGTAATGTGGTGACAAAGAAGGAGGATGAGATGCCTCTGAGCCAATTACATGTAAAAATGAACATATTACAACAAGGTGCCTGCAACTACATAGGTGACTTTCCTGTCACAATGGCCGTTGTAGAGCTGTATACAGACAAATGTTCATTTGCTGATGCTACGGTTCTCCTTTCTGGAGAACAAAAACTTTTTTCAAACTGGACATAACATCACATATCTCTTTATTTAAATCACATGACATGCAATGCAGAGATATGGGGTTACAGATTAGGGTTGCTACTGCATGCACTGATTTCTCTCCCCCACAAAATGAATGGGCTTACAGTCCCACCTGCAAAATGAGGAAGAGACAGCTTTGTTCGATTGTCACATGTGAACCCAGAGTATACGCTCTCTCTCTATGACTGTTAGGCATGATGTTTCTCTCAGAACGTGATGAAACTGACCTGAAACATTTACCTAACACGTTGTGGTCTTTAGGACCCTCTGATGTTGGTTTATTAAACTCCATTCTGATGAGCTCACACGACGATGACATGATAAATAAAACAGTCCTTTTAGACATGCAGAAAGCTGCACCTAGACAGGAAAAGCAAATGTGGGAATCTAAAAGTGCACAGCTTAAAGCTTATGGTTTGTATATGAGAATCACTCTGCACTCTGTTAGGACAATTTGGGTTTTTAGTATTTCTATATACCTAGCAACAATGGGAGCATCACAGGTCAGGTGGGCTGGTTGTTGTGTTGTGATGGGAGCATGTTACATAGTGAACGGCAATATCACTAATCTGCTGAGATCTGAACACCCCCATGACTACAGCACCAACCTATGGTGGCAACTGATGAACAAAACTGCTTATGAAGGGAAAACTACTAACTGCTACATCTGTGCTTATCTACCCTATGCCACCTACAATTCAGGTTTGCAACCTGCTACTGTGCCCACAGACCAACAAACGTGCCTGTATGGACTAAGCACCCACCCAGAAACAGGCAGCTGGATAAGACGGGACTACACAAAACCACTGTCTGATGAAGTGAAGGGTATGCACACAGACCTACACAGACGATTAGCCATGGTGACTATGGGATACAACTTCACGTCAAATAGCAGCGTCACCTCAAATGTCAGGCCTCTACCCCTGACGCCCATCAAACTGCCTGAACTGATCACCATGACACATCTGCCGCCAGGTGTTTTGGGACTCTGTGTTTTCAACAATGGAACCATCCTGGTGGGCCTGGTACCCTGGAACTTATGTGACAAAGTGTATTCATTCTGTGATGTCATGTATCCACGTACAAATACACTGAACTATGTGCATTGCATTTTCTGCAAAGCAAGACCGCATTATGAAAACACCAACTGATTCGAGTCAGGAGATGTCATCGATTGCACACACCTCCTTGAACAAAGGACTTTCAACATCAGCAAGCCAATGAGAGGACGACAGGAAACCACTCACTGCAGCATTGCAGTGCCAGGTGACAAAGGCTGTCGTGTTTTAACTGACTGGTATTTCTTGTATGGACACAGGACCTATACAGCATTGCCACCTAATTGGGGGGGCTTTGTGCTTGGGTCCCCCTATCCAACCCGATGCTTGTGCTGAGGAAGGCACTGACACCCTCAGCCCACAGGACAAGACGCTCTCTAATGCCTGAGATAACAAGATGGGGAGGGCTCACCACCAGCACCGGCGTCCCATGGGAATTTAGGATCTGGAATGGAGGGGAAAGTTCTTCCAATGCCTTTTCCCAGGGGTAGGAGTCAGTTAAGTATGAATCCACGTTTAAATCAACAGGTATGCCCTCCCCCGCCTCATCAACGACACCTACAAATCAGCAAATGGAACTCTGGGAGAGCTGAAAGCAATGCGAGAGATGATCCTACAAAACCGAGTCGTTCTCAAACTGCTGACTGCATCACGAGGAGGCATGTCTAAAATTATTGGTGAATCGTTCTGTACCTACATCTCAGATGAATCAGGAACAGGAGGAGACATCTACGATGCTTTGCACGATCGGAACGAACTCAAAAAAGTATGAAGAGAGCGGGACTAAAAGAACAGACCCCTCTGACCCATTGGTCATGGTTCACCTCTGGACTATGGTGGCATCTACTCCTGAGAATCTGTACACCAATCCTGACAACATTGTTTCTATTTTTGCCTTCTTTATATTTGTGTAGTACCATGTCTGAACAACATGATGATGATGTCACGGTCAGCGGTCCCGTTGACCCCCCTCCCTTTAGCCTGACCTCACACTTACTCCCTTCTGTCATATTTTTGTCCCTTCTGTCCACAGTCCTGTAGTTTTACCATTCTCCCAGTAATGCCTGTCACCCTTCCTCTGCTCCTGTAGTTTTACCATTCATCCTAGTAGTGTCTGTCACCTTCCTCTGCTCCTGTAGTTTAACCATTCATCCTAGTAGTGTCTGTCACCTTCCTCTGCTCCTGTAGTTTAACCATTCATCCCAGTAGTGTCTGTCACCTTTCCTCTGCTGCTATAGTTTACCAATTCATCCCAGTAGTGCCTGTCACACTTCCTCTGCTCCTGTAGTTTTACCATTTATCCCAGTAATGCCTGTCACCCTTCCTCTGCTCCTGTCTCCCTGCACCATGCCTTCCCTGCTTAATCAGTTCATCTGTACATGCCTCCCTGCTTAATCTTTATGTTCTTTGTTCCTCTGCCCTTCTGATTTTTGTTCTGTTCTTTGTGTGATTTGTTTCTTATTGTAACTTTGTCTCTGTCATTTCTTTTCACTCTGATTATTCAGCCCTGATTCTACTCATCTGCTCACTCTTTCTGTCCCTCATGTCATGGTTTGTTTTTCCTGCTGTGTTTTGCTTTTCACCCATCTGTCATTACTCACAGCCTCTCCTGTCAGTCAACTGTTCACCACACCCCTTCTGCCTCAGCTAGTAATCAGTCTTTCATTTCTTCCACCTGTTCAGCTCATCATTTAAACTCTTGCTATCTACCTCCAACCTGTCCAGTCATTGTTTTTTGGTAGCTCTGTTCTCTGTTATCACAGACAACACGGTCCTTCTGTACCCATCCTGTTTGCCAGTCTGTTAGTTTGTTAGTTTTTGTTGCCATGTCAGCTTTTGTTTTGTGTTGTTTAAAAATAAATAAGTTTTATTTTAAAACAAATCTCCTGCTTCAATCATCCTGCCTGCTCTTTTGGTTCTAACCTAAACGGATCGTGACAGATGAAATTTTTTACAGGTGTTCTAATCAGTCTACAACAAACCCATTTCGATTCAAATGATGAGTATTATAACCAGCTGGAGTCAGTGGGACATGATGTGTATGATAATTAGCCTAAAAAGAAAATGCAGAGTGATTCTAGTGCTGAAAGTATTTCACAATAACCGGTTCTGTAATTATGTTTTTGTTTTTCTAGGTTACATTTATGATCAAAGTAATTTTCAAACCAACTAAAACTTTTTCTCATTTTTTTGTTTTTCTTTTGGTTTAGGTCCATAAAGGACCTTAGTTCATAAAGAACTTGTTTTTTCTGTGCACCTCAATGATCGTTTCCCACATATTTTACAAACAATATTTTTTAACTGTTCTGATTAAGTTGTAACCAGTTTAAATGATAAAGAGGACGGAGATGTTAGAGAATTCAAACATTGATCTTTTAAAACATATTAGTTTAATGTATTCTGATGATTCATTAACCAGTTTGCTTCCCTAAAAATCTTTCTGTATGAAACAAAACATCTCTAAAGAACACAACTTGTTGCTTACTGGACACAGAACAAAAACACTGATTAGGCCAGCTCATGTTTAATCAGAGATAATGTTTTGACATTACGTTATTGTTTGTTTTGAACACTGCCAAATTTCCCATGTGCTGTCTGAAACTGTCTTCCTGTTACTCATCATTGTTTTACTTTTGAGAGAATAAAAACCTAGCACGCACTTTCCAATTTGGATTTGATCTCAAACAGTTTTGAAACTTGTTTCAAAGTGTCTTGAGATGATCTCCCATTTTCAAAGTCTGCTGCTCTGAAAATTGATTCTTGAGTGCCGCCGCTTTGGGGCAGTGGATAAAGCGGGTGGTACATATGCTGGAGGCTGAGCCTCTCCACAGGCGTCGCGGGTTCACGTCCCAGACCCGACGAGCTTCTTTCTGTGGTGTCTCCCCCGTTTCTACCGTTTTGCCCTCTCCCTCTCCAATAAAGGCCACTAGCGCCCAAAAATGTAAAAAAAATAAATATAAATTGATTCTTGTCTCTTTTCTTGTGTGGTTCATGTTTAAGGTGAAGGTGTTTAAAAATCCTATCAGTACCCCTGCGAAAAGAAAATTCACAACATATTGAAGTTCATAAGTTTGATATTTATATACTGGTTGAAAATAGCCCTGTGAGAAATTCATAGTAAATTTAACAAAAAGGAAAAAGTTCATACCATTAAAATTCAAATAGAAGTTCAAATTATTTAATCCTGAAAGAACTCTGGCTAACTACTGTAGCTCTTTTATAACATGATGGAGTTAAACTCAAAGCAGTCTCCTCAGATAAATAGTGTTAACTTATTATTTTTATATGAAAGTTTCTGTTAACTTATAATTTTTATATTTGATTGTTTCTGATCAGTGCCCTGAGACAACTTCTGTTGTGACTTGGCGTTATACATTATAAAGAAACTGAATTGAATTGACATGTCTTTTTTTAACCCCACCTACAAAAATAATCGGAATTGAGGATCGAAAAGAATCGGAATCTAAACGAAGAATCGGAATCGGAACCGGAATCGCTCAAATTCGAACGATGCCCAACCCTAATCATATGTTGCACCTTGTTCCCTTCCTTCAGGGAACATTGGTTATGGTGCATAACCTCCAGTTTCTGGTTGCTTAATCACTATTTTGCTCGATGTTGGAATATTGTACTGGTTCTGGACACCTCCAGCCAAAATAGGTTTTGTACTTAACACTAGTTAAAGACTACTATGGAATTTAACTTTGCCAACATGCAGCTCATTTGTTAAACCTCAATCTTTGAAGAGTCATTGTAGATTAATGCTACTTTAGGTACTATAATGTACACAGATCTCACAACTTTTCAAGTAGAATATTCAAACAATTTCATTTGGGAGGTTACCTAATCTTTTAAAACGAGTCTCGCCATAGACTCTAAAAATTTAAAGGGAAAACCAAAAACCTGTCATTCGTCTAAAGGACAACAGACAATCAAACCAAACTATATTTTCTTTTCTATGATAGGTCTAACTTAAACTAAGTTATGAATGGAGGAATAGTTTGGAAGAAGAGGCCTTTGTTACAGAAGCCTTCTTGACCCTTATATAGGTATAGATCCCTATATCTAACTTTTACAACATGACCCACCCCTTAATTGGTATCTGTAGCTGATCTAAACCATGATAGCTTACATACCAGGTGCATATAGGTAAGGCCTAATGTAAAATCCCAATCATAAGCCCACCTAAAACCACATAAATACATAACACATAGAACCAGAATGGCACCGACTGGAAACCACCCAGCCAACAACCTTCGATGTTGGGACCTGCAAATCCAATGTTGGTATCCAATCCTCATCCAATGGTCACCTTTTCTACATCAATCAAGGGTTCCCCTCTACATGCTGATGCAATCAACAACTCTAATAATTGTGGAATTACCGTTGTGGATTATAAACTTTGTTCCAATGGATTACAGACTCAGTTTTCCAAGGGATTAACAGTTTTCCCGCAATGGAATTACCAACAAACAGTATGGGATTTTTTTAATGATTTTTTTCCAACTTGCTGGACTACATCAAGATCAGAGACATTTGGAGATGTCCTTTCATGTTGGAACTCATCCCAATGGACAGGCGATGACTTCCAAAAAGGGGGACTAGTGGAACACCTCGTTTCTCTGAAACTGTTCGTGAGACACCTTTTCTTGGAAAACCTTCAAGGCAAGAGTGGACACTGTTTGTCCCATTAATTTGAATACAGGACACAAATTATCTCACCAAGAGACTCTTTAATTGTTGTTCTAATTCAAACAATCAAAGAATAACCTTATGTTTTGTATTATCATCACTATTTTCAATATGTTGATAATTAAATGACGTTTTAATTGAAGGACAAGTCAACATGTACTTTTCAGTATTTGTTTAAATGTGTTATAGACAGTTTAATCAGTATTAATCATAAAAGTTGGTGCCTGTCTTGGATTTTACTTTTCCTCTCCTTTCCACACAACCTCCTCTTCTGACCTAAAATAAACTCTCTGACCTCGCCTAATCTCCTCCTACTTTCTGGTTGACTAACCAATGGCATGGAACAAATACTCTGAAGTCAACCTTTCTATAAAAGCTCGAACTTCCGTGAACTTTTCAGTTCTGCCGGAGAGTAAGATGAAATGAAACTTTCTTCTAAGCTGTTGGACATTTGGTCATGCGCCAAAGACCTTGTTCCTCAGCAAGGGTTTTAAAGCACGCTTGCCGTAAAACCCACCGGAGCTTCAAAGCTAAAACCTTTGAATAGAAATTCCTTTTGAGAAATATTTTATTTTGAAAACTAACCAGGAACTGTCGCTACCTCGGTCCGACTTCACGCGGATGCTGGGACTCTATGAGGGAACACGTGGGAGACCTGCTTGAACGTAGCTGGAAGGACAATCCGTGTACGTTTAATGCTGGCTCTACTTACTGGAGCCGAGACTGACGTCTTCACAAGGTAAAAAGTCGATGTTCTGTTTGTAAACCGACGTTCAGCTGATGTCACCCCAAGAGTGTGCTGTGTTTTGGTTGAAACTTATTTCAAGATAATTCCCCTCCTCTCTTTCCTCCTTTCTTTTCACTTACCTTGCCAGTAACTTACGTTAAAAAGCCTTCAGATATGAGTAATTTACCATCTCATTACTTGATTCTGTTGTTCCTTGAAATTATGTACACGTGATTTCCACTCTGTGCTGAAGTTTAATTTATAGGAAAATTGATCAGAACCAATACAGTGTACATTTTATGATGTAATTTTAATGATTTGTTAATAAATGACCGTATCTCTTGATGGGTCAACTATAATTAACGTTTCATGGTCACTGATATCTCTCATCTGGTCACACAATTCATTGTTTAATCTGAAAAAGAAGAGAATCTGTGAATAATTAATTATAAGGTTGTGTCAGGATAACACCTGCTCATACTCTTATATACTAGTGGACTCTGTCTACTTACATCTGGTGGAACGTAAGGTTCTGTACTACAGGCCATACCTGTCTCCCTACATAAGCTAGTTTGGAAGAACACAACACCATAGTGCATCGGTTATAATGTCTGGGGATTTTTAATCATGTCTCAGTCTTTGCTACACTTCCGACATTTCAACAGTTTGTCTGCTGCTCTACCAGAGAAAACAAAATGCTGGACTTGTTTTCTGTCAAGGATTCATACATCGATAAAGCACGACCCCCTCTTTGCAAATCAGATCACAATCTTGTGTTCCTCTGCTCAAAATATAAACCCCTTGTTCAGAGGCAACCAGTAATAAAGACAACATTAAGAAAATGGTCAACAGAAGATAAAGAAGACCTGTGGTGTTGTTTTGAGGCTACAGACTGGGATGCACTGTGCCAGCCACATGGAGAGGACATCAGTGCCATGACTGAGTGTGTGACTGACTATATAAACTTTTGTGTAAGCAACACCATCCCCAACAGAACAGTGAGATGCTTCCCCAATAACAAAAATAATTACCACTGACCTGAAATAACTGCTAAACCAGAAAAAAAGAGCCTTCAGGGATGGAGACGGGATTATTGAGGCGTACCCAGAAGCAGAAGAAGCTGGAGAGCAAACTCCAGCAGAAGAATATCAGAGAGGTGTGGTCAGGGATGAAAATGATCACAGGCTTCAAGCAGAAGGAGGATCAGAAGGATAGAAGCTTGGACAGAGCCAATGAACTGAACACATTCTTCAATAGGTTCAGTTCAGGAATAAGCTCAGCATCCTCCTCTCTTGTCACAAGCCAAACAGATATACCACCCTCCTTTGACCCAAGGCTGTCCTGTCACACCTCACATATTGTATATACCTCCTCGGTCATGGACCCTTCATCTACACCTTTGTCTTCAACCAAGTCAGAAGATGCTGATACGTCCTTTGCCTCCCCACTCTGTATCAAGTCAGGTGAAGAAGCTGATGGAGAGACTGAACTGGAATAAGACTGCAGGTCTAGATAGTGTAAGTCCCAGAGTCCTGAAAGTCTGTGCAGAGCAGCTCTGTGGGGTTCTGTAGCACCTCTTCAAATTTAGCCTGACCCAGGAGAAGGTTAAAATGTTGTGGAAAACCTCCTGCCTTGTACCAGTACCAAAGAAAACTCCCCCATCACTCCATATTCTTGCTGTATCTCAGTACAATGATAATAAAGCTTATTCTGATTCTGGTTCATTGACTATAGACCTGTTGCTCTGACATCCCACATCATGACAGTCCAAGCGAGACTTCTGTTGGCCCACCTGACTAAACAAACAAGCACATATCATGACCAACTACAGTTTTCTTATTGACATGGATTTGGGGTTGAATATGCCATCATACACCTTCTTTAGCAAACTCACTGTCATCTAAAAAAGGCAGACAGCACTGTGAGAGTCATGTTCTTTGATTTATCCAGTGCATTTAGCACAATCCGATCTGATTTGCTTTGTCAGAAACTCCAGAAGACTCCGGTGGGGACCTCAACAATCACCTGGATCAAAGACTACCTGACAAACAGAACACAGTTTGTGAGGCTGAAGGGTTGTGTGTCTAACCAGGTGGTCATTAGCTCAGGAGCTCCACAGGGGACTGTACTCTCACCATTCTTTTTCACTCTGTACACCTCAGATTTCCAGTACAAAACAGACTCCTGTCATCTGCAGAAATATTCAGATTACTTTGCAGTGGTTGGGTGTATCAGAGATGGACAAGAAGTTGAGTACAGGGAACAAAGCAGCAAAGCAGCAAAGCACACCTCTTCAGCCGACAAAGCAGCAGAGCATGCCTCTTCAGCCGACAAAGCAACATAGCACACCTCATCAGCCGACAAAACAGCAGAGCATGCTTTTCCAGCCGATGAAGAAGCAGAGCATGCCTCTTTAGCTGATGAAGTAGCAGAGCACGACTCTCCAATCGACGAAGCAACAGAGCACGCCTATTCAGCTGACAAAGTAGCAGAGCATACCTCTTTAGCTAATAAAGCAATAGAGCAAGCCTCTTCAGCTGACGAAGCAACAGATCACACCTCTTCAGCCAATGAAGCAGCAAAGCATACTTCTTAAGCCTACAAAGCAGAAGAGCACGCCCTCCCAGCCTACAAAGCAGCAGAGCATGCCTCTCTAGCTGACTAAACAGCAGATCATGCCTCTCCAACCAACAAAGCATCAGAGCACACCTCTTCAGCCAACTAAGCAGCATAGCATGCCTCTTCAGCCAGCTAAGCAACAGAGCATGACTCAGCTTATGAAGAAGTTGAATCAGCTTCTACTGATGAAGCAGCCAAACACACCATCCTGTGCCTGCATAGGGTTCATCCATGACTACGCACATGCCGGTGTGTCTGTGGACATCAGGGATGACGACCCACACCCCTGCATCTCTGTGGACATCAGGAAGTATGTCCCATTCTCCTGCATCTCTGTGGCTGTTGGAGATGACTTCCTACGACTACCTACTGTGGGAGTTCTGGTTCTCTGCGGTACCACTCTGTCTCCCCCACAGTGGCTGCTGTGAGCAATCAATTAACGACCCACACCTGATCCCTGTTTGGAGGACTTTTCAGCTGGACTATATAAGCTGCTGCCTTGAATGTGACTTCCTTGTCCAGACTCAAGCCATGCCTCTCCAGGTCTAAACCTACAAGGAAAGACTTCATCTGTTGGTGTCTCTACTACCCATCTACCACCTACTGTTGGCTCCTGCATGCTCAACTCCTGCAGCAAATGATCTCTTCTATCAAAGTACTCTCCTCCTCTCCCTCTCAACGGCACCTCTCTGGAACCCTTACCTCACAGCACTCCTTCCCGGGCCTTCTACGAGGAACATCCAACCCTTCTTCCCCTTTTTTCCTGAAGAAGAATAAAACAAAGATAATTTTTAAGACCCTGAGTCTGTCTATTCTTCAGTCCTGCCACCCAGGGTCTAAGCATGATTAAATCATGACAGAATGTCCCAGCCAACCAGACCCTCAAGGCGGAAATAAGGATGGACAGTTACAGCATTCCCTTATGAACCAAGGTAAATGCATTGATGGTCATGACGCTATGTTTAAAGAACTCGCCTCTCAACAACAGAATGTACAAACTACCTTCAACAGCTCGGTGGGATGATATACTCAGTCCAGCAAGGTTTTAAGGATCTGTTTCTGGTCCATGTACATTCAGGCAGTTCGTTTTTTCATTTGAAACAAAAAATGAAATAACAAAAAAAACACTTGTTTTTTCGTTTTTCGTTTATTGAACCAAAACAAAAAAACGGATTACAAACCGTTATCCGATTTCCGATTTTGTGCACAAAATGAAAATGGAAAAAACGGATAACGACGGGACAGTTTCGATTTTGTAATTTCTTTTATTGACAGCGGATATGACCCGGAAGTTCTTTCTGCTCCGCAAATGTGACGTGTCGAAGCATTTTGTGTGCACATTTAAGAGTGTAGAGATCATTTGAGCATATTTACACAGAACAAACGTTATATTGTTTAAAAAAAACTCCTAACGTTGCAGGAAAAACCGGTATACTACGGAGCCCCCCAGGGGACGTGGGAAAATTAAAAAATTAAAAGATTAAAAAAACACAAGAAAACTATTTACAAAACAACAATAAAAACTTTCAATTATATAATCATTTCTCTTTCTTATTTTGATTAATGGTTTTTAACTAATCCCTGAAATTCTGACACAGAATCACAAGTTCAAGTGTGAACTGTTTCACAGAATAAAAACAATAAAAACATGTAAGAGGCTAGCCTGTATAAATAAAGGTTGAATGAATTGAATGAATGAATGTATTATCTGCAGCATTGTTGTTTAAAATGGCTCAATACATCACGACAATGGAGCAGACAGTACAGTTCAATTAAATTGCAATTTAATTGAATTTTGAAATCAACCTTAAATATAAGGATGTCCAGTGTGTGCTGCAGTGGGAAAAGTAATTTTCCGTTGTATATTTCACGTTCAAGCTCCGTGGAATCAGCTGTTCGAGCCGACGTGGCAGCCTGCGCTCTGTCTGTCCCTCTGAACTTGTGATTCTGTGTCAGAATTTCAGGGATGAGTTAAAAACCATTAATCAAAATAAGAAAGAGGAATGATTATATAATTGAAAGTTTTTATTGTTGTTTTGTAAATAGTTTTCTTGTGTTTTTTTAATCTGGAATGAATAAATAATCCAAAAAAAATAAATGTTGTCCCAAGTGAGAATCGAACCTGTGAGGTTTGGAGTGGCGAACCAATGCGTTACCAGTTGAGCTATCCTGACATGCTTGTTTCAGAAGGTCCACATTCCTTTTAAAGGAACCGCCGTTCATATCAAAAGGTTTTTCGTTTTCATTCATTCATTCAACCTTTATTTAGTCAGGTAAATCTTTTGAATTTACCGTTACCTGTTACCTGCGTTACCTCGCAATACAGTAGTTTTGCGTGGGCACGCAAGATTTTTTTTTCCCCACGTCCCCTGGGGGGCTCCGTAGTATACCGGTTTTTCCTGCAACGTTAAGAGTTTTTTTAAACAATACAACGTTTGTTCTGTGTAAATATGCTCAAATGAATTCTACACTCTTAAATGTGCACACAAAATGCTTCGACACGTCACATTTGCGGGGCAGAGAGAACTTCCGGGTCATATCCGCTGTCAATAAAAGAAATTACAAAATCGAAACTGACCCGTCGTTATCCGTTTTTTCCATTTTCGTTTTGTGCACAAAATCGGAAATCGGATAACGGTTTGTAATCCATTTTTTTGTTTTGGTTCAATAAACGAAAAACGAAAAAACAAGTGGTTTTTTTTGTTATTTCATTTTTTGTTTCAAATGAAAAAACGAACTGCCTGAATGTACACGGACCGTTTCCCTCTCTTGGAAAGACCCCGACTCCAGGTCCAACGGAACCCCCCATTCCGGCTGCTGCTTTTGCCCCGCAACCCGACATCCGTCCCTCTGAGTGTT
This sequence comes from Garcialebias charrua, assembly GCA_038048925.1. Classification (NCBI taxonomy): domain Eukaryota; kingdom Metazoa; phylum Chordata; class Actinopteri; order Cyprinodontiformes; family Rivulidae; genus Garcialebias; species Garcialebias charrua. Next base: position 2,328 of record JBBPBX010017687.1, on the reverse strand, counting down.
TAGAAGGTAACGCTGTAAAATGTACTGTTTTCCTTCTTCAGTGTGAACTTGCTTTTGGCAGGGCTCCTGTGACCTAGTCCTCAGACGCCTCCCGTATAACCTTCATCATCTCTGCGTTAAAAGAAGAAGCTCTCCAATGGGCCTGTTCCTACCTATGAAGGTACACCATCCAGGGCCGGATCTATAATACGGGCACACCGGGCGGGTGCCCAGGGGCCCGACAGCTCAATGGGGCCCTCTGCTGGCCAGGAGTGAGCAGTTCAGCCTGGCAGAAATTTTTTATTTTTTATTTTATTTTTTTATTGTCGCTAGACGTAGATAAAACAATGCTTTGTCCTCAATTTTCCTTATTATCCAACCCAAATAAAATAAAAAGTTGTTTTTCAAAAACAACTCATAAGTGTCTTTTAGTTTGTTGACATGACGTGTATGATTGGGAGCAGACGGCAATGCACACACTCAGTCCGGTTGGTGGCGGTAATGTGCTTAAAATAAGTTCGCCAACCGCCAATAAACAATAGAAGAAGAAGAAGCTCTGTGACCAATGAGCTGACAGCCCTTTTACACACGTGATTGAAACTACAGAATCCGGCTCATCTCATTGGTCCAGTCTTGGCAGTTTACGGAAGACACGGCACGGCAGCTACGAGGCCGCCAGACGAAGCATTGTTTCCGAGATAAATCCGTCCGAAGGTCCCCCTGCGCGCGCCGGAGCTCAACTGAGAACCAGGCCGGCCATGCTGCTTTGAAGCCCCACCAAGAGGCTCCCTGCCTGGGTAGACGATCCAGAACGGCCCCGGCGCGCGCCGGAGCTCAACTGAGAACCAGGCCGGCCATGCTGCTTTGAAGCCCACCAAGAGGCTCCCTGCCTGGGTAGACGATCCAGAACGGTCCCCGGCGCGCGCCGGAGCTCCGGCGCTCTGGACCACCAGAACCATGCACCAGGGCAGAAACTTCGTGCTGGACATGGGCACAGGAGAAAGCAGGTAAAGATAATGGATGGACGGACGGATAATAAATGTAACAAAACCAGGAGAACCCTTGAAGAAGAAGTGGAGAAGATCACTGAAAGTCTTCACCTGGTTGGCAGGTAAAAATTCAATAATTTCCAGTGTAGTTGTGAACCATGTTTAATTATTGATAGTTATAAACAAAAGTGTACAACTGACACGTACAAATAAGTACATAATTGTGAATTTAAGAGATTGCTAAAAGTGATTTTTTTTGAAGGAATATGAAAAATAACATAAGAATTTATTTGAGTTGTTTAAGATGATGTAATCTTACATTTGGTGATGCAATTAATTTTGTTCTTTGATAAATCATTGTTGTGAGTTTATTTGGGTAAAAAAGGGGCAGAGATTATAAGATTATTCTTCATCTGCTGCCTTTCATTTTATTTTGAATGTATGTTTTTTATTTTTTATTGAGTTGTTGACTTTGTTTTAGTGAAATGAATGAATTTTAATAAATAAAATAAAAATAAATACATTTACTTTACACTATGCAAACATACAACCTTGTCCATCTTTAAAAAAATCACAGTTCATATAGGTAATTAATAAATACATTTCAAAATGTAGTTTACATACTACAATGCTAAATTTATAAATATAAACAATACACGTTTTTCCATTTATTTATCACTACATAACCTAGGCTATGTGTCACTAATGAATTTTTTAACACCTTTTGGCAGGCTAAACATGTATGGATGAGCTGTATGAGGAATGTGTGACTGCAAACAGCCTGAGGTGAGGTGGTCTCACCTCAGGAGAAAGAAAGGTGGCAGTCCCAGGGAACAGCAGAGAAGTGGATGCAGCTGACCTCCCCAACAGAACACCTGAACTCACACCTGGCCTCAAATGCTCCCCATCATTCATGGTTGAGTTCCATGTGATCCAGGTTTGAACTTGAGAAAAACATCATACAGACTGTCTACCTACACTTCAATCAAAGTAAGGGAATTCTTTTTCTTTTTCTGCTGCTTCGAGCTTTCTTAGAGCTCATGGACTTGTTTTTCATGCACGTGGGCATGGACTGCACACCAAGGCACTGGTGTCACTATGGTTGCAACATGTTTCTGATGGATGTGATTTGCTACTGGTTTGCTGCTGATTGATGTCAATGCAGTAGCTGCTGCTCTTTCAGAAGTGTTCATGTTTGACATCATTTGCTGATGAAGGATGGATGGATGGATGGGATTTGCTGCTGAATGATGTCAATACAGTAGTATTATACATGTATATACAATACAGTCAATACAGTAGTATATAGTAGTAGTCAATACAATATATATATATATATATATATATATATATATATATA
>JBBPBX010017686.1:30668-42030 GCA_038048925.1 Garcialebias charrua | reverse complement strand
AACAGCTACATTATAAAGATATGTAAAAGACTAAAAACAGGAACATGTTTGCGTTGATTTTTGCCATGAACATAGCAGTTGTTTAAAATCCCTTAGAGAGGTCCAGATTGAGAACTTCAGATCTTTTTGTAAGATAATCCAGGAAAGGGGAACGGAGTAGGAGAAGGCCCTTTTGCCATGACCAGTCCTCACTGAGGGAACACTGCATGTAATAATATCCTGAGCATGCACACTGTAGCTGCACTCATGCAGTGACATGTAGGAGGAGATGTATGAAGGCAACAGACCGAGAAGTGATTTAAAGATGAAAAGATGAGTGAGTCTTTCTCACAAGGTATGTGCAAAGTACTGTGTGAATGGTCAGGTTTGAGGGCGTGTTTGTTTATGCAGAAATGTGCTTGGACAGCAATATTGTAATTTTGCCTCAACTGCTCTGCATCCAGAATCCGGCGTCCAAGTCCGTCCAAGCAACATGGATAGTTTTGAGGAGAACTTGGCTGAGGGCAGTCAAAAAAATACATCCATCTGTACAACTCTTACAGACACACATATTAAAGATAGTCAAATGGACAAAAGCTCATGGATGGAGAAAGCATAGACGTACAAGTAGGAGTTCAACGGACAAAAAGTGTGGTACTCTTTTCGTGACAGATTTGTAATTGCCAAATGGTGGACACAGGAACAGAGTGGAGACACTAGAAATGTGCTGTGTGTAAACTGTTCTTCAGTGTTTGGACATTGTTGTGAAGCATTGGAAAAGGGCACCAACATGATGATGGGGTTTCCCAAGTTCGGGTAAGCAACGGCTTTAGGCGTGAAAAGTATTGCAGTGTGAGGGGTTTCTCAGAAGCTCTACACCATGTGTCTCATGGACTATGAATGGCATGTGTGCGTATGGAAGACTGTTTCACAACCATCTATCTTGAGCCAACTGTTCGGCTTCAGATGTCATATAAAACAACATTTAAATGATCTGACTCTCTTTGAAACTACTTCCCTCGGCTGTGAACACTGAAGGTCATGGACTAAAGACACCAACAAACCCCCTGGAAATGGCCAGGACAAGCAAAGACCTTGTATAATATCTGACCTTAATATGTGACCTTGACCTTGGAACTGGATGATGAAACTTGTATGTGACACTTAGTCTAATGATGATGCATCTGTGTATGACGTTGGGGTGCACAGATAAATTGGTCGGCCGATTTATCCCTTAATTTTGGGGGAATGGCGATCGGCCGATACACGAGAACCCAATTTTAGAAAAAAATAAAATAATTTGTTTTAACAACAATTGTATGAACTTCATTTATATTTCAGAGCACTACCTCATGGCCAGTTAAAATCAGTTTGTATTGTTTCTAGGATATTGTTCAAGAGTATGTTTTTCAACAAAATTACAGTGTTGCTTATAAAACAAAATCCGTATCGGCCCAAATCGGAATCGGCAGCTCAGACTTTTTAGAGATTGGTGATCGGCCAGAAAACTGCAATCGGTGCACCCCTAGTATGAAGTACCGTACTTTTCGGCGTTTAACATGCTTCTGTGTATAAGCCGCTTTGTCCAATTATTGGGAATAATTTGTAAAAAATCAATAAATAAGCCGCTTCGCCCTATAAGACCCATCTATTATGCATCACCGCTAGGTAACGCGTCAGCGCCTCATTTGCACTGCTGAAAATGGCGGCCACAGAAGCGAGCGAGCACGGAAGGACTTTACAAGATTAACACGGTAAAAACAATTATTTCTTTGCTGATAAAAAATATATTTCTTAGCTGACATTATAGCACAAGGGTTCCTGAGCTTAACCGTTCCTTAATCAATTCACGAAATGGTCAAATCTGCTGAATTTAAATTGTTTCGGTTTGACGTCTTCCAAATGGCCGTGTGCGCTACTATAAAATATATGATGAAAAATTGAAATTTATCTCAAATGTCTTATACAGGTAGTCCCCGACTTACGAGCGCTCTGACCTACGAGGTTCCGGACTTACGAGCTGGCGAATTTTTGGAAAAAACGCAAAAAATACCGAGTTTTTCTGTGTTTTTTCACCACAGTTCGTTAGCTAAACATGTGGACACACGTTTCCGATCATTTTTATGCACTCGTAAGCAGTTTTTCGATGAAAAACGAGTGTTTGTAGTCGCGCTAGCAAAACCGTTCCAACTTACGAGCGAAATTCCGGACTTACGAGACACGTGGCGGCCGTTCCGAATTACGAGATTTCCGTGTTACGAGCAACTCGTTGTAACGGAACTCGCTCGTAAGTCGGGGACTACCTGTACAGGTCAACAGTTTGTAAATGAAACCCCATATAATTACACTCTGTAAGCAGAAAAAATATCCACCGAGTGGTTTATGATTTATAACAATATAAACGTAAATAAAACCGAAGCTACGAGACGATTCAGTCTCTTACAAAACGAATAAAAAATAGAATTTCATCTCAAATGTCTTATGCAGGTCAACAGTTTGTAAATGAAACCCATATAATTACACTCTGTAAGCAGAAAAAATATCCACCGAGTGGTTTATGATTTATAACAATATAAACGGAAATGAAACCGAAGCTACGAGACGATTCAGTCTCTTAACACTAGGAATACCAAACATATGTACTTGTACATATTTTACATATAGCTCCCATGGGAGACTGTAAAATGACAGATTGAGGAATTTGCATTCCATTAGGTTTGTGTGACCCCCTGGGGCTGAAGTCTTTTGTGTGCTCAAAACATCCCCCAGTAGCAAAAACAAAACATCTCCCCATATTCCAACAACAACATTCCTTCTGCAGGTTGAAAGTGCAGCTTTTTACAACACAGACCAAACTTTTGGAGATGTTGATGACTCTTTGCAAATGTCAACGCTAGAAACTTCAGTTTATTTTATAGATATACGTTTTATACTTTTTATACTACTATGCAAAAACTCAGGACAGTATTACACTTTTATTATTTCATTTTATGCTTATGTTCATTGGGTGTTTGGTGTTTTAGGGGTGTTTGGTGTTTCAGTGTTGGTGTAAATTTTCATACTTTTATACTATTATGAAAAAACTCAGGACAGTGTTACACTTTTTTACTATTTTACTATTTTATGCTTATGTTTATTAAATGTTTTAGTGTTTAGTGTTTAGATGGTTACTGTTGCACCGAGGGACTGAGAGAAACGCAATTTCGGTCCTGTGTATGTCCTGTACATATTGCAGTTCTGACAATAAAGTTGACTTTGACTGCCTCTAAGCGAGCAGGTCCCCGGTTCAAATCCTGGTCCGGGGGCCTTTCTGGGTGGAGTTTGCATGTTCTCTCCGTGCATGCGTGGGTTTTCTCCGGGTGCTCCGGTTTCCTCCCACAGTCCAAAAACATGCATGTTAGGCTGATTGTTAACTCTAAATTGACCCTAGGTGTGAGTGAGACAGGTCCCTCTTGTAAATGAGTCCCCGTGGCTCAACGAGTCCAGCCTGTATAAATAAAGGTTGAATGAATGAATGAACAAACTGATATGGAGAGAACACAAATTCTGTAAGAATAAAAATACTAAATCTATTACAGTACTGTACAAAGTCAGAGACCCATTGAATGATAAAGCTCTGTATTTGTTGTATAACACAATCATTTTTCCACACTCAAAAGTATGAATGTTTACATGAAAACTGGAGTGAAACAACTTTATTCAATTTTATTTCACTCAGCATGTAGCTTGCAGATAGGCAGATAGGCAGCCGTGGCATAGTGGTAATGGCACTCGTCCACCGATCGGAAGGTTGGAGGTTCGAATCCCGTTTCCCCACACCATGTGTCGTTGTGTCCCTGGGCAAGACACTTAACCCCGAGTTTCTCCCGGTAGGACTGGATGGCGCCTTGCATGGCAGTCTGCCGCTACCGGTGTATGAATGTGTGTATGAATGGTTGGATGGTTGGTATTGTAAAGCGCTTTGGGGCCCCTCATAGGGGGCTGGAAAGCGCTATATAAATAAGCTCCATTTACCATTTGTCCTTCGTCCAGGAAGGACAAAGATGCCTTCCTGACAAAACCGCCGTTCACATAAAGCGCATGTGTCTCCGCGGAGAAACTTATGAACCGACACGGTCCATAGCAGGGTTTCCAGGCCGAAGGCCTGTAAGTCGATGTCCTCGTAAGTCGGGGACCACCTGTACAATCCCGCCGCCTTCAGATAAAAGTGACCAATGCAATCCCGCCTTGACCGTGGAATAGGTGATATTTAGTATTTTTATTCTTACAGAATTTGTGTTCTCTCCATATCAGTTTGTTCATTCATTCATTCAACCTTTATTTATACAGGCTGGACTCGTTGAGCCACGGGGACTCATTTACAAGAGGGACCTGTCTCACTCACACCTAGGGTCAATTTAGAGTTAACAATCAGCCTAACATGCATGTTTTTGGACTGTGGGAGGAAACCGGAGCACCCGGAGAAAACCCACGCATGCACGGAGAGAACATGCAAACTCCACCCAGAAAGGCCCCCGGACCAGGATTTGAACCGGGGACCTGCTCGCTTAGAGGCAGTCAAAGTCAAAGTCAACTTTATTGTCAGAACTGCAATATGTACAGGACATACACAGGACCGAAATTGCGTTTCTCTCAGTCCCTCGGTGCAACAGTAACCATCTAAACACTAAACACTAAAACATTTAATAAACATAAGCATAAAATAGTAAAATAGTAAAAAAGTGTAACACTGTCCTGAGTTTTTTCATAATAGTATAAAAGTATGAAAATTTACACCAACACTGAAACACCAAACACCCCTAAAACACCAAACACCCAATGAACATAAGCATAAAATGAAATAATAAAAGTGTAATACTGTCCTGAGTTTTTGCATAGTAGTATAAAAAGTATAAAACGTATATCTATAAAATAAACTGAAGTTTCTAGCGTTGACATTTGCAAAGAGTCATCAACATCTCCAAAAGTTTGGTCTGTGTTGTAAAAAGCTGCACTTTCAACCTGCAGAAGGAATGTTGTTGTTGGAATATGGGGAGATGTTTTGTTTTTGCTACTGGGGGATGTTTTGAGCACACAAAAGACTCCAGCCCCAGTGGGTCACACAAACCTAATTGAATGCAAATCCCTCAATCTGGAATTTGACAGACTGTGGTAAGTGTAGTACTCATCTGAATATTCTGGTATTCCTAGTGTTGAATTTTATCTCAAATGTCTTATACAGGACAACAGTTTGTAAATGAATACACAATGTAAGCCTAAAAAATATCTGTCGAGTGGTTTAAGAGCTGTTTATCTAAACAGTAGGTATCTGTTTGCAGTAGCTATATCGCTAACAACAAAGCTAAAAGAGCGATTTAACAGTTTGTAAATGACCACCAAATAATGACGCTCTGTAATTTTCAAGAAAATCGGCGGTGTGGTTTATGAGTTATCTTGCTAAAAAAAAACAGCTAACAACACAGCTAACAGTGGTTTGCTCCAGAGCAGGAGGCCGGGCAGCGACAGATTCAGTCCGACCAGAGGAGGCTTTTTTCAGACACATGAGCTAGAAACGGTCGGTGTACTCCTCTGGAAGTGTCCCCCTAGCGGACAAAAGTGGTACTGCACCATTTTTTGCCCAAAATGAAAAACGGCGATATCAGAGCCAAAAATGGGTCTAAAAATATGGGGGGAAAAAATCCATGAATAAGACGCTTCGGCGTATAATCCGCAGGACATTCAAATGAGTAAAAAAACGGCGTCTTATATGCCGAAAAGTACGGTATTGTTAAATTATCTTCATTGGATCAGAAGTTAGGGATGGGACAAGAGAAAGTTTACAGCCATATGGAGACTATACCAAAATACGTCCGACTTCGATGAGCATATAAAAAAGACAACTAATAATTAATGAAAATTGTAGTACAACCGTTTTTACTCACTTTGAAACTGTGATGTGTGGTGCTTTTAATTTTAAAGATGCATCAGCAATCCTAAACTAAAGCAGATAAATAAAACTACAGTCTCAGACAAGATGAGGAGGCTTTGGGGTAGTTTGCAGGGTTAGATTTATGACATCTGAACCCTTAATCCTCCCAGCGACATTCTTTTCTCTCCAACAACTGAGGTGTCGATGAGCAAACGCCGGGCACTCATTGAGACAAAGAGGAAGGAAGCGGTGACAAAAGGGGAAATGTGTAAAGTAGGAGTGAGGCACAAAGCGAGAAAAGAAAAGACAGACTGAGCAGATGAGCGGAGGGCCTGGTTGGCTAACAGATGAGCCAAGCAGAAGTCCCAGATCACTAGCGTATATCCATCAGAGCTTTCATAGCTAACTAATTCCTCCAATCAGATGGATCCATGTAAATATGTCAAATGGGGGACGGGAATTGCCAGTGTGGTTTATTGACTGTGATAAAATCTGAAAAGCACCGCTGAACATAATTACATACTTGTCAGAGCCATAAAAATTAGCTTTATTATCAATGGGATGGTTTTGTACAACTTCATTTGGGGCGATGCCTTCCAGATGGGGAGCGTGGAGAGCTTTTTTACACTCCTCCTCCTCTTCTTCTCTGCATCTGGCTCTGTCATTAACGCCATGATGGTCTCTCTTTCTGCCTCTCTCAGTTTTCCACCCCACACACACTCATGCACCCAGCGTTCGTGATTAGACTCACACAGACGAACATGCGCACTCCTTTACAGATTGGATGCAGATGTGCGCACAAACTGCACGTTGTCAGCTACTGTTACATGTGTTTGTGTATAAAAATGGGGCATAAATCAGCGTGTGCATGTTTAGTGCATGCAGCTCAGATATGTTGCAGTAAACCCGCCTGAACGCTGAACTTTGGCTCTTTTGTTGCCACTCACTGACAAATACGGGCGGCTCTTCCAGCTGGGCCTCGGAGGCACTCGCCTCCTCTTCAGCATCTTTCATCGAGTCCACAGAGACAAAACAGCTTCAAGTTTCCTCTATTACAACCATTAAAACCCACTTTGCTGTGAGAGTTTTAATGTGCGGCCACTCAGATGAGAGAAAAACAACTTAAAAATTGTACATTTAGGGAGTTTTCAGTGCTCGTGTGGACGGCCTTAAAATGAACAATGTTATTTATTAATGTTTAAAAAAAACTGAAAATGGTCAATTCCGTTTTTTATTTGATACATAAAATCGCTTTGTGACAATCCAGACACCTGGGGCCTCATGTATCAACCGTGCGTGCGCACAAAAACCTTGCGTGCGTCACTATCCACGCAAAACCCCGTATGTATCAAAACTGAACTGAACGTGAATATGTGCGCATCCAGGTACATTTCCACGCCAGCTCCCGAGCACGCGTACGCACGTTTCTGTGGTTCTTGTTCCTTTGGCGACACTTACAGGTGATTCAGAGAAACTGAAGCCCCACAGTCTGTGGTTGACTTTAAGAGCGGCTTGAAGACCTTTCTTTTCAACCGAGCATACTATACTCCTCATGATTCTACTTTTGATCTTAGCTGATACTGTTGTTGATTTTAATTGTTTTATTATTTGTTTTATTGACATTTAATTCTGTTGCACCTTGTAGCACTTTGAGATTTTCATTAATGAAAAGTGCGTTATAAATTGAATTCATTATTATTATTATTATTATTATTAACTGTTCATGATGTGAAAATGATTAATATTCCCACCAAACACACATGATAACAATTATTACATCCACATGGACGCAAATAAAGGACGCGCAAAGTTGTGCAAAAAATACATTTAACAGGAACGGATTCATTCAGCCTTACTGGAGGATATAATACATAGTGTAACACGCAGATCATTTATTTATAAACAGATATAATTTTCTGATCTATGATATGGCTTATCAGCCGTTTTTCAGGAATAATCCTTTTTCATTTTGGCACTGCGCTCTGGAGCACAACGCAGGAACCATGCACAACGCGTGCAGAAGCAGCGATCAAACTGTTCCTGAGCTTTCCAGAGGGAGCTGGCAGGTCGATCAGGGCTGTCCAGTCCACACAAAGCCGATTCATGTCTCATCCATATGATTCCAAAGGCTGAGTGTCGCGCTTTGGAGCGCGCGCGCACCCTCACCGGTGTTACACGGCAGTGGAGGTGTTTAATAATCTGCGTTTATTGTAGATTTCTCCAAAATGACACGTGAAAGTACACCATATATAACTTGTAGGAGAGTAAAAGCTTCACAGACAAACAGATTGCGCACAAGGCTGCGGGGCGCGCAGCGTTTGGAGACTCCAACATCATGTCATGTCATGAAAACTCTCCACTGAGACGCAGAGACTCGTTTCTTCATATCATCTATTAAATAAACAAAGATCTATGTTCAACCAAACATCCAAGTTCCTCTGTGTTTACAGTAATTATGGTAATAAACTCGTGCGCAAAGTTAATATTTTCACTCAGAATGAATGGATAAGCCGGTTGCGCACCAAAGCAGGGTGCGCGCACACACTAATACCGACACACAATCACTCGTTCTTTGTGTGATAAACACATTTTATTACTATTCTTACTTAGGATTTATTTCCCCACCCATATTATATTAAATTCATTATTTTCCTGAATCTAGAAATGATTTCTGATCGCGCAGGGATCAAACAAACATGTCCTTCACACATGCAGGAAGTAATTTGCATCTGTTTAACATATGTAAATGAAGGCGTGTCAGGGGAGGTGTCTCACGTGCGCTCAGTTCCACGTTGATTGTGATGTACAAAAGGAATGTGCGTGGATTCCGGTGTACGCACAGTTTGATACATCTGGATTTTTTTGTGCGTAGGCAGATTTCTGGATTTGACCGTGTGGCACTTTTCAGTAAGAAATCCACGCAAGTCTTTGTACATGAGGCCCCTGGTCCTGGAGGAATAATCTTAACTGTTAAAAAAGGTTGAAATGTTTACCGTAAATACTTTGTTACTTTTAGTTCCTCACCACAGAACAAAGAGGGGAAATTGGAAATACACTACATATGTGCATGTTGTGAGCTTAAAAACAAAAATGAGGTACCAACTTACATTTTGGTGTATGGCTGCATCTAGATGTAAGAAAGTTAACTACCGGTATATATAATTGGATTGCCTAGTCAAAATCCAAGATGGCTGCCACCATATACAGTATATGTTTATTTATTAACCGTTATTTAACCAGGCAAAGTCCATTAATTCAATTGAATTCAGTTTATTTATAATGATAAGTCACAACAGAAGTCATCCTCGGGCACTGAACAGAAACATTCATAGATATAAAAAAGTAAGTTACATTATTTATCTGATTCAAAAAAATGTTCAATACAAAAACAACTGGACTTTATTTGTAACAGAAGACGTTTCGCTCTTCATCCGAGGAGCTTTCTCAATTCAACTGTTCCTGTATTGAACGTTTTGTGAATTTATCATGTCCTGGATGACTGAGAATCTTCACCAGCTTATTATTTATCTGAGGAGCAGACTGCTTTGAGTCTAACTTCATCGCAGACTCTCATCATTAAGGTCACAGATTTATTTTGCAAAGGAGGCCTGGGCCTGAAAGCAGCCTAACATGCATGTTTTGTGTATTATTTATATATGTAAACTGGCCACCCCGATCATTTGAGGGAATTATGCTTTCTAGTTTTTATGTTGTTTAAAAGTATAGTTTCCTCAAATTATTAAGGTGGCAGAAGATTAATCTATGGTGGCCCTGGCTCCATGTTGCACCTGGTGGTAAATTACATTGCTGCCTCTAGAATCCGTCACTCTGCACTGCCTCAAGGAAGAATAAATACATAAAACTACCTCTGTTCTTCTCACAGTATAACTCCTACTCACTTGAATATCTCGCACCAAAAACATTATTTAATTGTGTTCCCTGTTCAGTTCCAGTCCAGAAAAACACTCATCTTGAAAACTACAAACATTCACTAGTCAAAGTCTTCAGTGATGGAGGACATCAGTGTACCGCTTGCTTCAATCAGAAAAACTGAAGAACTGAGCAAGTGACACTAACAAAACACTTAAAGTCCTTAAAATATTTACCGGTAGTCTGTTTTTGAGCTTAAACTTTTTTTTTTTTGTGTCTAATATGGTTAAATAATTAATTAAAGACCGTGTAAAGTGAAATTAAATGTGTGTTTTTAGTTTGTCACATGGCATAAATATGTGTTATTAATCACCCATATAAATCTGACTGATTAAAAACATTGTTTACCTTATAAAATTAAGTCTCAAAAATCATGAAAAAACATGATTTTGCCTTGCCCTGGAACGCTGGGGGCGTGTCAGTGCGTGGGCGTGGTTTCAGCGCAGCTGCGCTCGTGTCCCACAGTGGAGAGGCAGACAGCAGAGCCAGTAAACCTGCTCTGTTTTTATCTGAATTCTGTAACAGCAGCTACTTTTTCCAAGAGTTACGCTGTTTTTGTAAATAGTTTTCTTGTGTGTTTTTAATCTGGAATGAAAAAAAAAAAAAAGAGTTGTACCATGCGGGAATTGAACCCGTGGAGTTTGGGACGGAAGGCAAGCGCTTTATCCATTGACCTATCCAGGCACTACAGATACTCGGTATAAAACCACGCGGTATAAAAACATGTTATGATTTGTACGGGTGCCCTGACCATTGCGACATCCAGGGAAGATGCACGAACGAGGCATAATTGATTAGCTAGCTAACAATGAACAAAATATCTATGCTATTGCTATCTGATGCTATCTGCGATTCGCGAGTGAACGGCTCCACCGAGGCGAATTTATACGGCTGGAGCTGCAGGGGGTGGGGCTATACTAATGAGGACCGCGTGACGAAACGCGGTCCCGTTTAAACCACGCCTAAAAAATCCTGAAAAAGACATATCTTTATACACAGTTTCATCTATAACTCCAAAATTAATTGAGCTACAATTTTGAGACTTTTTACTCATTTACAACATTACAATTATGACATTTATGTTTATTTAAGAAAATATTGAAATTCACTTTACACGGTCTTTAATTGGCATTTTCCTGAAAATGATAATTGAGATAATAAACTTACTTCCTTAATATGTACTTGTACTTACAAATTGTTAACAGATTAAATTATAATGTTTTTTTCTTCTTTCAGCTGCTCCCTTCTTCAGGTGTTGTCACAGTAAACTAACTCACATGAAGCGTTGTTGGTTGTTTTTACGCCAGATGTCCTTCCTGACGCAAGCACAGACCACCGAGCTACCACAGCCCTCTGTGTGGAGCAGAGAGCTGTCATGGTGGGAGTTGAAGCAGAGACCTTTCAATCACAGGCTCGCCTTCTCTAACCTCTGCACCCCACCACCATTTAAATGATTTAAGTGATTTATTCAAATCAAGGACCGCATAGAAAAATTAAAAAGAGCCTAATGCTTTATATATACAGTATATATATATATATATATAT
>JBBPBX010017686.1:9794-25449 GCA_038048925.1 Garcialebias charrua | reverse complement strand
CGGTTTTTGTCACACAAAAAAAGGAATGCTGCATCTAATCTAACACTCAGCAACTCATTCCACACAATAACATCTGAGTTTTTTATTTAGTTCCCCCCAGGTGTAGACTTTATAAACAAACTAAACTTTGTCTCTCTTTTCTTTATGGACTTCCATGTGACCTAACCACAGTCCTGACTAGAGTAGCTAGCTAAATGCCAACACCTTAACTGAAGCTCGTGAAGGTAAAACATTATTTCTAGGTTGGCTTTTGAAATGTTTTGAGTCACTGCTGGGAGATCCACATCAGATCAGTCTGTTTACTGGTTTTGATTTCACATGGTTCTTGTTTCTCCAAAAGAACATTCCAGTGGTAGTGCTGTCGCCTCTCAGCTACAAGGTCGAAGGTTCGCCTCCCAACCTTTCTGGGGGAGTTTTCATGTTCTCCCCATCTACGAGTGTGGGTTTTCTCCAGGTACTTCTTTTTTCATCACACAGACTAAAATCATGAAAATTAGGCTAATTTGTAACTCTAAATTGTTGCTGATTGTGAAGGGCTCATCTCTATGTGTCCCTGTGATGGACTGGAGACCTGTCCAGGGCGTCCCCTGATTATCACACAATGACTGGTGGAGAGACACACCAGCTCCTTGTGATCTGGAAAGGAGAAATGGTTAAAGAAAATGGATGGATGGACATTCTGGTGACGTTTCCCCTGGTGCTCCCTACATTAGCTCACTTAAGGGGTGTACAAAGTATTTATTGCCCTCTGCCACAGCCAAAAGGCAGGCAATAGTGGTTTTATACATGTCTCTGTGTGTTCAATCGTCTGACTGTTAGTAAAATATCTCATGAACCAGTGGACAAATTTTAAAGATACATGGAACAGATTACAGATCATTACAACTGATTACCTTTTGGTCTTACTGGTAACCTATTACAACTTCTCTACCTGATACAAAAAAATAATAAGTATAACTCAGGTAATTTTATACATATTAAGCAAAAACTTGGTGTGATAGTAGACTCACAACACATTCTCTGAGAGCTAACACGTCACACATCACTTCACAATGTAGTTTTCTCTGCAGTGTAGCTGGTATCTCAATGATAGGGTGAGAAATCCAGTTCTCCAGGAGAGACAAACTAGAGCCACTGCTCCTCCACATTGATAGGAACCAGTTGAGGTGGTTCAGGCACCAAGTAGTGTTCTGGACATGTCCAACTGAGAGGAGACCCCAAGGAAGACCCAAGACACAATGGAGAGTCTATGTCTCTCTATTTACCTGGGAAAGCCTTGGCTTCCTCCCAGAAGAGCTGGGAGAGGTGGCTGTGGAAAGAGATCTGAATCGCTCTGCTTAAGCTGCTGCCCCCAAGACCTGATTCAGGAAAAAAATACAAGATAATGGACAAATGGGAGGATAGACGGATGGTTGAATGGACAAGTGGATGGATGAATGGATGGAGGTTGTTATGAATGAATGAATGGATGGAAGGTGGTTGTTATGGATGGATGAATGGATGGATGGTGGTTGCTATGATGGATAGATGGATGGATGGATGGATGGTGGTGGTTGTTATGTATGGATGGATTAATTGATGAATGGTGGTTGTTATGGATGGATGAACGGATGGATGGTGGTTGCTATGATGGATAGATGGATGGATGGATGGATGGATGAATGGATGGTGGTTGTTATGTATGGATGGATTAATTGATGAATGGTGGTTGTTATGGATGGATGAATGGATGGATATATAGATGAATGGATGGTTGTTGCTATGGATGGATGGATGGATGGTGGTTGCTATGATGGATGGATGATGGTTGCTATGATGGATAAATGGATGGATAGATGTATGTATGTATGAATGGATGGTGGTTGTTATGATTGGATGGATGGATGGATGGTGGTTGTTATGGATGGATGGATGGATGGATGGATAGATGAATGGATGGTGGTTGTTATGGATGGATGGATGGTGGTTGTTATGGATGGATAGATGAATGGATGTATGCATGGATGGATGGATGAATGGATGGATGAATGGATTGTGGTTGTTATGAATGGATGGATGCATGGATTGTGGTTGTTATGATGGATGGATGCATGGATTGTGGTTGTTATGGATGGATGGATGCATGGATTGTGGTTGTTATGGATGGATGGATGCATGGATTGTGGTTGTTATGGATGGATGGATGCATGGATTGTGGTTGTTATGGATGGATGGATGCATGGATTGTGGTTGTTATGGATGGATGGATGCATGGATTGTGGTTGTTATGGATGGATGGATGCATGGATTGTGGTTGTTATGGATGGATGGATGAATGGATAGATAGCATCCCTTACATATAGCTCTAAAGACTACATCTACTTGACAGAAATGCTGTGGGTAAAGGTAAACACTTTGAGCTCTTTGAAACATTGAACATAGCCAGAGATTATTTCCTCAGATGAACATGGATAAGTTGTTTTTCCTCTAAGATCCTGTCTTTTTGCAGTAGCCTCTATGTTTATCACATATTTAAATTGATTACATCAGATTCAAGATTTTCATGTTGTGTAGACCTACCTGTAATTAGAACCTTCTTAGCAACAAACAGAACATTGTTATCAAAATATGTATTGTCACCATGCCAATGTCTAAAGAGTTCCCTAAGGCCTTCAAAAAAAAAAAAAGAAAAAAATCTTGCACCGCTAGTATTCATGAGCCTTATTTCATTTTGTTCTTCCAATGTAAGGAACCATCTGTAAGTGGTGCAGATGCTAAATAACTGCTGTACTTGCCACCACAGCAAATTCAGACTCAAGGCAGTTCTGATGCAAAAACACACCTCAGAAATCCTTTTCTTCAGTCAAAGAACGACAGCACTAATATAACCTGGCCCAATCAGCCAGGAAACAGCCTTCAGTGGCAAACAGAACATTTAGTTAGCCAATAAGCATCAAGAAAAAGACCAGGCCTTTAGGGAATACCATACTCTGGATCACAGAGCTGTTTGGTCACAGGAATGAAGCCTTACAACAACGTTAAAGAAATAAATCTTTAAAGGTTCAGTCTGCAGTTTCTGTAGAACTGCAGCACTTAGAAAAAATTTCAACAGGCAAAGCATTCTGATCCCTCCCCCTCAGAGCCATATATGGCTCTGCTCTCCCATGGTCTGTTGAAATTCAAATTCAAGCTCTGTTTTTATTGGCTGGTTACAAACTCTGTTTTTATTGGCTGGAAAATGGCGGGTCACCTTTTCTTTTTAGAAATGCTTATTTACCACCTGGAGAAGCAAGGGGACAATATTTTTTTTATTTTTTTTCAGAGATTACCTGGCTAACATCAGTCTGTCAGGAGGTAGTGACAGAGTGAAGAAATATGTTTATAAAAAAAGCTACATACTGAAGCTTTAAGGTAACGAGTCTTGATCCAACTCTAAAATGTAGTAGATAAAAATAAACAAGAATAATTTTGTGTTTCTGTTTTAGCCAAAAATATTTTAGCAAGAGAGTACACTGATGTAAAACCATATGTTAGAAGCTAAACTGAAAGAAAGGAACAAGACATGATCCAGACATCAAAGACCAAGACAATTGACATGTTTCCATCCATCCACCCATCCATCCATCCATCCATCCATCCATTATCTTTACCCGTTTCTTCTTTTTCGGGTCGTGGGGATCACTGGTGCCCATATCTAGCAGTCACTGTGCGAGAGGCGGGGACACCCTGGACAGGTCTCAGGTCCATCACAGGGACAGATAGAGACAAAAAAACATTGGTCTCTCACTCACACCTAGGGACAATTTAGAGTCACCAATCAGTCTAACATGCATGTTTTTGGTCTGTGGGAGGAAAATGGAGTACCTGGAGAAAACCCACACATGCACAGAGAGAACATGTCAACTCCAGTCAGAAAGGGCCCCAGAGCAGGATTTGAACCAAGGCAACTTGATCGCTGAGCGGCGACAGCTCTACCAACTGTGCCTCTGTGCTATCGACATGTTTTATAAAACTAAATTATTCTTTTAAACTTCAGCATGCCAAGGTTTTTAAAAGATCAGGCTACAACCATGATTGGATTAATTTAGAAACATCATCAGTAAATACAGTAAAACTCTAACACATATTTGCTTCCAACACATTTTTATTTTTCTTGTTGTAGTGTTTGTAAATTAGGAGCCTCCGCACTACTAAAGATTGCTCGTTTTTCTGTCAGCTTTTAGGAATTTTTCTTTTTTTTCTTTTGGCTGCTTACTTATTCAGGGGTCACCACAGTGAACAGTCACATGAAGAATTGGCAATTATTGTTTTATGCTGGATGCCCTTCCTGGAACAATCACAGACCATGGAGCTACCACAGCCCTCTGTGTGGAGCAGAGAGCTGACATCTAGGGCATCCAGGGGATCAGATGGTGGGGGTTAAGGGTCTTGCTCAAGGGCCCAGAGTGGGGCAAATGAGGGTGAAGGCAGGTGTGGGTGCTTCACCTAGCCCACCCACATTTTGATGCTGTCGGTATCGGGAGTTGAACCAGCGATCTTCTGATCACAGGCCCACCTTCTCTAACCTCTGTGCCACCACTACCACCTTTTAGGAAATGTATTGTCTGGTTAAAATAAGTCCAACAAACAAACAATAAAGTAACATTTGTCAGTTCTTTCTTGAACCGGTTGTTCCAAACCTGTACTAAAAACTACCGTAACCATAATATTACTGAAGGTTAGATTTCCACCTCTAGCTGGGAGGCCAGTGGAACAGTGAGGCTACAAGGAGCAGAGGTCACAAAGGTGCAGGACTTCAAGTACTTGGGATCCAATGTCCAGGAAAAATGGGGACTGTGGAAAAGAAGTGAAAAAGAGAGTCCAGACAGGATGGAGTGGATGGAGAAAAGTTTCAGGAGTGATTTGTGACAAAAAGGTGTCAGCAAAGGTCAAAGGAAAAGTTTACAAGACAGTGGTGAGACCAGCTATGTTGTATGGTCTGGAGACAGTGTCATTGACAAAAAGACAGGAGAAAGAACTGGAAGTAGCAGAAATGAAGATGCTGAGGTTCTCCTTAGGAGTGACAAGGATGGATAAGATCAGGAATGAGATCATCAGAGGTACAGCACATGTTGAACAACTGGGAGATAAAGTTAGGGAGGCCAGACTGAGATGGTTTGGACATGTCCAGAGGAGGGACAGTGGGTATATTGGTAGAAGGATGTTAGAAATGCAGCTGCCAGGAAAAAGACACAGAGGAAGGCCAAAGAGGAGATATATGGATGCAGTTAGAGAGGACATGGAGGTAGTTGGAGTGAGGACAGAGGATGCAGAGGACAGAGTGAGGTGGAGGAGGATGACTTGCTGTGGCGACTCCTGAAAAGGGAAAAGCCGAAAGAAGAAGAAGATGATTTCCACCTCTAGCTCAGGCTAACACAATTTGCACCGCATCCTTCTTGGTCTGCTGCCCTCATACATCTCCTCCTACATGTCTTTTCGTGAGTGCAGCTACAGTGTGCGCTCTCAGGACATGATTACCTGCAGTGTTCCATCAGTGAGGACTGAACTTGGAAAAAGGGCCTTCTCCTACTCTTCTCCTGCTTCCTGGAATATCTTACAAAAAGATCTGAAGCTCTCGGCCCTGACCTCTCTAAATGATTTTCAGAATCTGTTGGAATCCTGGCAAAAACCAATGCTGATTTGTTCCTGTTTTTGATTTTGTACATCTACCTTATAATGTTTGCTAGTTTTTGCTACTTTTTCTTTTTCTTTTGCTATTGTTTAATGTACTTGTACCATTGCTGTTCATCATTCTTTAGTTTGTAGCAGGTCGCTTTCGTAAATGAGCCTCGAAGCTCAATAAGATTTACCTGACTAAATAAAGGTTGAATGAATGAAAAAACTCCTACTACATCTAAATCTTACATTGTCTAATTGTATAAATGTTTATAAATCATTCACTCTATTACAAATACTTTTCTTCTGTACATTTTTCGACTAGCCTGGTTAAAACCAGACCCTTGTCCTTCACTTCGCTTCAGACAAGGGTCTGGGACTTGTCCATTGAAAAACGATTCTTGCTGGAGGCGTGGCCTCTGCCTGAGGAACAAAACCATTGGATCTTAGAAAAATTTTGAACAGGTAAAGCATTCTGCTCCCTCCCCCTCAGAGCTCTGCCGAACTTGACATCTGCTCCGCCTCCTGCTGAATTTTCTCTCGCTGCCTGCATTCTGTGTTTATAACGTTTGAAAAAAATTAAATAAAACCATGTAGCGCTGGTCCAGAAGACCAGAAAATATGCAGGGACTCGGGCAGCAACGTAAAACCCTATTTTAATTCTCTCGTGACAACCTCAGTCATTTCCTTATTCTTTGCACCGCAGCGGCGCCGGAGAGAGAGGAGGAGGAGAGCGATCACTTGACTTTTGGCAAAAAAACAAAATAAAACTCCAGATAAGAGATTAAGAAGGGGAATTTAACACATTTGTGTCAAATATAAAACAGTCCTGCATCGCTTTGCATCGCTTTGAATGAGAACATGCGGCTGCGCGCTGGGACAGGTGGCACTCAGCGGAGAGGAGGAGGAGGAGGAGGGAGGAGGGAGCGATAACTTGACTTTTGGCCAAAAAAACAAAAGAAAACTCCAGATAAGGGATTAAGAAGGGGAAATTAATACATTTGTATCACATATAAAACAGTCCTGCATCGCTTTGAATGAGAACATGCGACTGCTCGCTGGCTGCGCTGGGACAGGTGGGGGCGTGGGTTAGGGGCCAAAAACTCCGCCCCTTCTGTTCTCTGATTGGTCCGGTCAAAAATCTACCGGAGAAATCGTTGTCTATGGGAGAAGTCCCAGACTGTGCAGTGAAGGGAAATGAGAATTGAGCGGAGCTGTGCAGGAAGGCGAGGGCCAGGCTATTTTTCGACATGTAACTCATCCTGATATTTTTGTTCTAGTTCAACAATTCACATATCAAAACGTTCAGAACATCCAGAACATTCCTCCTCTCACTTTTGGTATTTGTGCAGTTTCTACTTTTTGAAACATTTAGCTTTGTCGGCCATGTTTTTCTCATTGAAAATGAATGGAGCTCCACATCCTTCAAACACTTTGAGCTGTTAAACCTTTTACTGTTCATTTCAGCTGTTGTTCTGGTTCAGCTTTTCCCACCTGCTTTATGCTCATTTCAGCTTCCTTCAGCTTCTTTTTGATAAATTTAGCTTCTTTCTGCTTTTTCGGCTACGGAAATTTTCAGCCTTTTTTCCTGCCATTTTCTACCTTTTGTGATTATTTTGAATAATTTCAACTTTTTATGTTTCTTCCAGCCTCTTTCTGATCATTTCAACTTTTTCATGAACTATTTAGCTAAATTCAGTTTCTTTTTTGCTAATTTCAGGTTTTTGTAATCTATTTAGCCTCTCTCGCTATTTCAGCTTATTCTGTGCATTTCTGCCGTTTCCTGCTTTCAGCAAATGTTGCATTAACAGTTCAGTCATAAAATCTTCTCAGACTGGTTTGAACTTCTTTAGCAGTTTTCGGAAATAATCATTCACTGCAGTTTCACAGGAAATGCAATTCCTCATTACATTTATGAAACTAATTCATGCAGTGTGTAGTTCCGCTCTCAAATGATTGTATGCATCAACAAACATAATGAAAATGAGATCAAATATAATTTTTAGCATCCATAAAAGAGGTTTGTTAGAAGAACACAATAAAAATGGGCGTTGTTTAAACACTTTTATCTGTTTTAGTTTACATGTAACATCTAAACGTCCAAACACACGACACAAAAAGAGTGAGAAGTCCAAAGCCTGCTTCCTGACGGCTCAGTACTCTGCGTGGTTCAGTTGGACATCTCAGCCTCCTTATTTTATTAGTATTGCATCTTAGCTGTGTGAAGGAGGCGATTTATAACCTCTAAACAGATCACAAACATGCAGATAATATTTCAGCGTGTCAGGCCGGCTGCTGGAATGTGATTGCGGTGATAGTAAAGCTGCAGCTAACTGTCCAACCTGGCGCCAATTACTGACAAAGGAGCGTTGGAGGTCACCGCGGTGCAAATTGTGTTAGCTTTCTGAGTGCCGCTAATCAAGTCGGGGCTTGTCGCTCACTAAAATGAGGTTGTTTCAGGTTCATTCTTAATTCTTCTGCGTTCATATTTGCTCACCCTTGATCTTTCAAGTTCCCTCGCTCAATCACTTTTTCCATCTCAATCACCTTCAAGTGCATTTCCTCCTCACACGCACACACACAAGCTCACACCTCTCCAGGTGACAGCTGTGTGACAGTGTGACACCACCTGCCTGATGAGGAATGATGAGAGCTGGAAACAAATGAAAATAAAACGTCTAATTATGTCAGAGACGCCTTGACGCTACATCACTGCTAAAACACATTTAAAATAACATCCAGCAAGTCTTAATCCGAGACACACACGCACACACACACACATACACGTACACGCGCAGCAGGCGCCGGTGACGGATGGAGGGTTCTGCTGCAAGCGCTCAGTCAGGCTGTCAGGCCGGTGGCTGCCGCTGCTTCTGTCATTGACTTAAAAGGGCATCAAGGAGCCATGTGTGGGACATTACCGGGCCGAGGGGAAACTGCTGGGCTGCAGCATAAAGACACTTTCAAAGAGGCGGACTTGGGCTCCTATCGAGGGGCCATTATTCAAGACAGTATCCTCCCACCGCCCACTGAACCATCTGTCCATCCAAAGTTTTTAGCAAGTTAAAAAACACAGTTCAGAGCAGCCCCACGGTGCGTTTTACTGTACACACAGAGGCTACAAGGAGGGATGGAATTGCAAAGACAAGCTGCTGCAAAGAATTAAGAAAGTATAATGAAAACATGCACTTATCCCAGAGCTAAAATCCACGTTTTGTGTTTCCTGGCTGGAGATTTCTTTGAGCAGGAGAACCAGTCTTGAAAACAAGAAAGTAGGTTGACTACAGATCTGATTATGACTTGAGTCTTATCCAAACATCTGCAATGGACTTTGAGTTAAACTGAAGACACTAAAACCAACTTTATTGCTGGTTTTATTACAGAGTTACAACAAAACATCCAAGATTTTAACACAAAAAATATTACATTATCTTTGAAATACAGACGCAACAACAACAACAAAAAAACAAATTTTCTATAGGAAGGTGTCTACAACCTGAGTAATGCTTCCAAGAACTGAAACAAATGTAAATAAAACCAAATAATTGTATTTGCTGCCAAAATGCAGTGGGAATGCTTATTGCTGAAGAACTTGCAGGGAAACAGCTGAAATTAGCTAAAATTGCTGAAAAATAGCTGAAAACACTTGGACTAAGCCCCTCTATTTGTAACTGGGTCTTAGACTTCTTAACAGACAGACCACAGTCCGTGAAGATCCACAACTTCTCCTCCTCCACCATCACCCTCAGCACTGGCTCTCCTCAGGGATGTGTGCTGAGCCCTCTTCTGTTCACTCTGCTCACATATGATTGTACAGCCACACATCCAGGCTGTCATATTGTTAAGTTTGCAGATGATACAGCTGTGGTGGGATGCATCACAGATAATGATGAATCCAGCTACAGACAGGAGGTGGAACATCTGGAGAGCTGGTGCAAAGAGAACAACCTTCACATGAATGTGAAGAAGACGAAGGAGATGATTGTGGACTTCAGAAGGAACAAACACACCCACACCCCACTGTATATAGGTGGATCTGCGGTGGAGGTGGTCTCCAGCTACAAATACCTGGGTGTACACATGAATGATAACCTCAGCTGGAGCAACAACACCACCAGCCTGATCAAGAAAGGTCATCAGAGACTCTACTTCCTCAGACGGCTGAGACGAGCCGGTCTGAGAAGCCCAGTCCTCACCTCGTTCTACAGGTGTGCAGTGGAGAGCGTCCTGTGCTCCAGCATCAACGTGTGGCATGGAGGCTGCACAGTTGCAGAGAGAAAAGCTCTGCAGAGAGTGGTGAAGGCTGCACAGAAGTCTGTGGGAGTCAGTCTCCCCACCATCACAGACATTTACACCTCCAGATGCAGAAAAAGAGCCACCTGCATCATGAAAGACCTCACTCACCCAGCACACTCACTCTTTGCACCACTCCCCTCGGGACGGAGGTTGAGGAGCATCAAATGTAGAACCACTAGACTGAGAAACAGCTTCTACCCTGAGGCTGTCAGACTCATGAATAAATAAATAATAAGAATAAACACTGCAAAATGTCACATCATACTGATACTGATCTGTTTCTTGTTGCTGCGTTCATCTGTGACCATCTGCTCATGTTCGTGCTGCTGTTTATAATGATGTTTTTCTACTACATTAGGGCTTAGTGTATTACTAGCTGATGTCTCTCTTAGTTAATCCTAGATGTTATTATTGTTTTTCTCTTGCATTTGTTGTTGGATGTAACTGGGACCCTGTGTACATAATCTCGTTTTCAACACATGTACTACATGCGGTGCAAATGACAATAAATTCTCTCTGACTCTGACTCTGACTCTGAAAAGTAGCTCATTCATTCAACCTTTATTTATACAGGTTAGTCCAATTGAGCCTCGAGGACTCATTTACAAGAGAGACCTGATTTACACAAAGAACACATATGAGGTAGAGACAACAACAGACAATCATATACAATGAAAAGTAAATAAAATAGATTATATAAAAATGATACAAAACCAAAGAAACAGCTATGTTATAAGGCAGTGTAAAAAGCTAAAAACAGGAACATGTCTGTGTTGGTTCTTGCCAGGAACTTAACAGATGTTTGAAGACACTTAGAGAGGTCAAGGTCGAGAGCTTCAGATCTTTTTGTAAGATATTCCAGGAAACAGAAGCGGAGTAGGAGAAGTCCTTTTTGCCTAGTTCAGTCCTCACTGACGGGACACTGCAGGTAATCATGTCCTGAGAGCGCACGCTGTAGCTGCACTCACGCAGAGACAAGTAGGAGATGTATGAAGGCAGCAGTGAGAGAGTCTGTGTGAAGTTAATGATGTCCAGTTAACGGTTAACTGGACATCATTAACTTCACACAGTTAACCAGTGAATACAGGGTGCAGTGGTGGGTACGATAATCACAGCCAGTTATGAATCTTAGTGCACCATGATAGACAGAGTCCAACATCTGCAGAGTGCTTGTAGGAGCATTCATGTAAATGTCACAATGTCAATGTCACCGTAGCCGAAAAGGCAGGAAGAAGCTTAAACTACCAGAACAAAGCAAAAAGAGTTGAAATGAAAATGTGGAATTATCGGAAAAGCTAAAATTAGCACAAAGACATCTAAATAGTAACAGAAAAAGCTGAAACTAGCAGGAAAACAATGAAAAGAACAGAAAGACGTTAGAAGAAGCAGAAAAACATTCTAGTTAAAAGAAAAAAGTTGAAAGGAACACAAAACTAAAAAAATTAATAAAAAGCAGCTAAAAGTAGCTGAAGCTCAAAAAATTACACAAGGAGGCCGAAAGAAGCCAAAGCAGAACAAAATGTGAAAGGAGCAGTAAAATATTGTAAACATATCTAAAGAAATGAAGGATGTAAAATGAGGTCAATTCATTTTCTATGAGGGAAAAGTGGCAGAAAAGGCTAAACATTACAAAAAGCTGAAGTTGCACCTATACCAAAAGAGTCGCAGCAGGGTTGTCCTGAAAGAGCTGAACATTTTGATACGAGTTGTTGAAATAGACTGAAAACTGTGGGACGACGAGAAAGATGCTGAAAAATTTACGGAAGAAAAATGGATGAGAAGTGTGAATGGTTCATGAGCGTTAACTCACAGTTTCCTGTTTTTTACCTGCACAAACATTCAGTCCAGTAAAGCATCTCTTGTGCATTGGTTGGATGTAAAGAAAACAACTTGCTGACCAGCTGGACTCAAGGAAAATACACTGTGTGTCCAGATGGAGCTCCCAGGAGCTCCAACCTGTTGGATTTCAGAACACCTAAATATCCTCAACACGTAACCCTCCGAGTGTGGAGGATGGCAGCAAACACAGGAACCAGAATTATCTGTTTTTTTTTTAGCTCTTAACTGGCTGAGAAAGAATCATGAACAGTAGCAGTCCTATCAGGATCAGGAGGTGTTGCACCGTCTAACGTCGCCCTGCTAGGACTGCCAAGAAGGAGCTCGGCTCTCTCTGGACGTGGACGCCGGCTACAGATGGACGACTGGTCGCTATTATTAGCCAAAACTTGTGAATGTTCCTTCCAAGCAAAGCTGTGAAGATTCATAATTAATGTGAGATTTTCACAGCTCACCTAAACGTTATTTTGTGGAAAGTGTCTTCAGCTATAGAATAAAGTGCATGTTGTCAGATCCAAGCCGTCCTCCTGACAAACAACTCTTTGTTTTGGTCTTCTATGAACAATAAGTGCTTGTAAAAGTCAGGACACGTGAATTCAGCACTTTAAAGTGTCATAGCATGTTGCCTTTAAAGGAGTAATAGTAGTTTGTGCACCCTCTTAATTCTTACTAATAAAAATGAGTACATTTTACCAGGTCTATATGTATTAACCTCTAGTAAAACACACAACAGATGTGTCACATTTTTATTTGTTAAAGAAAATCAAAGCCAAAATGGAAAAGTTGTTTTGAAAAACTAAATCCACTCATGTCTGCTTCCACAGGACTAAACAGAAGGCTGCTGACAGTCATCTTCAGATGTGTGCTAGCACAACACCAAGAAGGTAAATCCTCAGCAATGACCTCAGAGAAGCAGCTGTTGCTGCTCATCAACCTGAGAACGTTAGATCGTTCTCAAACAACTTGAAGTCCGTCAGTTGTTCACATGTGGAAAACATTTAAGACTGCTGCGTCTTTCTAGAGATGAACATCTCAGAAAATTCACCCCAAAGTCAGACTGTGTAATGTTCAGTCATGACAAAACAAAAGAGGTCCATGAAACCACCGCTGATCAGCACAGATGCCTCAAATTAACTGTCTAACAGACGCCTGCAGTCGTTGAGTCCACCATGAAGTCCTCTGTAGACCAAAGGATTCTAGAGTCAAACACTTGACACACAACAGAGATCCCAAACCCAGCAGCTACTGGTGATCTACAACAGAATGACTCAAAAAGAAAAGATCACGGTGCTGCAATGGTCCAGTCAGAGTCCAGAACCTCAGCCTGACAAAGGTTTGAACGTTCAGGTTTTCTTTGAGAAACAAAATTCTGCAAACCTAAATGAACTGAAGCAACACTGTAAAGAAGAGTGGGCCAACATATCCCAACAGCATCATGGGAGGTTGAAGTCATACAGAAAACACCTGCTTCAACTTGTTGCTGCTGAAGAAGGTTCTGGACTTGGTTGTTCAGACATTTTGACTTCAGTTTGTTTAATAAAGAAAGATCTGATGGAACCTGCTGAGTGGTTTTTACACCAGAGATTTGAATTAGCCGAGTACGTACATCAAGATGAGCGCCCAGGTAGGTAGGTACTTAAAGACAGCCACCTACCTACCTACCTTACCTACCTACCTACCTTACCTACCTACCTTACCTACCTACCTTACCTACCTACCTACCTTACCTACCTACCTTACCTACCTACCTTACCTACCTACCTTACCTACCTACCTTACCTACCTACCTACCTTACCTACCTTACCTACCTACAGTACTAGGCATGTAACGGTTCAAGTGGGTATACCGAACCGTTTCGGTTCGGCACGTTCGGTTCGGTCCACCTGCGTACCGTTTCGGTTATTTTTTCACTCATTGAACGTTAATATATGCGCAGCGGAACAAAATTTCCTGGGCGCGTTTCAGCACGGAGCTATTATCGCGAAGCACGCGCAGCTCGCTCAGCCTTTAGCTGTTAGCTTCTCACTGCGGTCTCCTGTTTGGGGAACGTTTCTTGTTAAAAGACGAGCGGCGCGCACATTCAAAGCTGTGTGTGTGGACTGTTGTTTCATGAAGAGACTGGCTCTGCAGCAGACAGCACGTCTCACGTGAACGCGCTTGAAACTACGTCATCGGAATGTGAACGAGCAGCTTGCAACAGCGCTAATAAGAACAGCTGCATTTAAACTACTTTTATCAGGTAAATCATATCAGTCCAGAGCAATAACACAAACTGTGAGTTTTTAAATATCTGAATCTCTGTCTGAATGTTGTTATTATGCGCAGGCTTTAAAGTTATTGATCCTCGCTACGAACATCCATCACTCAAAAAGTGCAGAACTTTATGAAAAAACTAAAACTGATAACAAGACCTGGAGCAAAGCCCTGCCCTAATGATGAGTGAGAGATTCAACCGTTCAAGAAGAGGTATTGTTCTTTTATTATATTATCTGTGGAATGTTCTGGAGAGTGATGTTAAAAATGCAAAATCAATGTATACATTTAAGAAAAAGGTCAAAAAGGACTTGCTCAAAAACTATATATGATGTAGCTTAGTGTGTTTGTGTATTACAGTTAGAAAAATTAAGTAGTTATTCATTTTGTGATGTAGTTTGAAGGTTATCATTGTTTGAACAAACTGTGAAATAAGGGGCAGATATAATAAGATTTCATCTTCTTTCTGCTCCTTTCATTTTATCCTACTTGTATTCTTGTATCTGATGAAACTGTTTTGTATTGTTCTTTTAAAATGAATGAATAAACATCAAATCAAATCAAAATTATCTAAATAATCTTTTTTATTCAAAATCATAATCTTATTAACTTTTTTTTTTATTGTGTTTTATTTCCAGTCTGGGACAGACATCCACCAGAGATCACCTGCAGCTAAGAAGTGTGTGATGACTGAACTGAACTCTGAACTTTTCCAGCACCTGTCCCACCAAGAAGAAGTTGTGAGTACAGTAATGAGGACAAATACAGCCACACTGATGCTACTGGACAAAAACTTGATTAGTTAGATTGTAAACAGTCTGTTGCTGCTTATTGTTCTGACTGTTATTGTATTTATTAAGATTTTTATTATTGTTAAAATAGTTTTATTGTAGAGTGCTGTTTATTTAAAATATCATCCAAATGGGTCACTTTTATTTATTACTACAATACTGTACAGTACAAACGTATTTTTGGCATATTTTCAAAATAAACATTTTGTAAGTCTTTATTTTGTCCTTTTTTTTGTACCGAAAATAAACCGAACCGAGCCCTCCTTGTAGTTGAACCGAACCGAAATGTGATTTTAGCGTACCGTTACACCCCTACTACTTACCTTACCTACCTTACCTACCTACCTACCTTATCTACCTTATCTATCTACCTTATCTATCTACCTTATCTATCTACCTACCTACCTACCTACCTACCTACCTACCTACCTACCTACCTACCTACCTTACCTACCTACCTACCTACCTACCTTACCTACCTTACCTACCTACCTACCTTACCTACCTTACCTGCCTACCTTACCTACCTACCTTACCTACCTTACCTACCTTACCTACCTACCTATCTTACCTACCTACCTACCTACCTACCTTACCTACCTTACATACCTACCATCCATCCATCCATCCATCCATCCATCATCTTTAACAGATTATTCCTTATCGTGTCACACGAGTTAGTGGTGCCCATGTCCAGCAGTCACTGTGTGAGAGGTGGAGGACACCGTGGACAGGTCTCGGTCCATCACAGGGACACAACGAGACAAACAACCATTCACTCCCTCACTCACACCTAGAGACAATTTAGAGTTGAGTGTTTCACCTAAATAACTTGCCGTGGCTG
>JBBPBX010017685.1:20994-33841 GCA_038048925.1 Garcialebias charrua | reverse complement strand
CCTGTAATTACTGTTAATTTGTCGGGTCAGATGGGGTTCGGAAATTATGACTGCAGGTTGGAGCCGGATCGGATCTGATTTTTTTGGGCCTAAATGCAACTCTAGCAATCCCCCATGACCCATCGAGGACCCTAGTGAGTGTAAAGAGCTGATCCAGTGTTCCACAGCCAGGATGGAACCCACTTGTTCCTCCTGGATCTACGGTTTGACCATCGATTGGACTTTCTTCTCCAGAATGGACCATACCAGGGAGGCTAAGGAGAGTGATGCCCCTCTGGCTCCCTGTTCTGTGGTCAGACAAATCAATGTTTAAAATTTGTTTTAAAAACCATGGGTGCATGGCATGTCATCTGTACTAAAGAGCAGTGGACCATCCAGTCTGTTATCAGTTCAAAAACCTGCCTCTCTGATGGTATGGGGTGCATTAGTGCCTCCAGCGGGCAGCTTGCACATCTGGAAAGGCTCCATCATTGCAGAAAAGTATACACACGTGCTGATACACCCTGACATCTGTTTTCAGGGAAGGCCTTGCCTACAAAGTATTTCATCCAGACATTGCTAAACCACAGTCTGCATCCATTACAGCAGAAGAGTCCAGGTTCTGAACTGGCCTGCAGTCCAGACTCTTCACCATTTCAGAATATTTGATGCATCATGAAGTAAAAAATACAACTGGGACAACATTGTCCTAAAAAACTTCTAGCTGGATGTTTACAGTCTGTGGTTAAAAAAGGACAGGGTGTGTCACCCGTCGAAACATGGCCCTGTCTTTATTTCTTTGGGATGCTCCCATCAAGTTCAAAATTTAAATGGTACTTTTTTTTTTTTAAACATGTGAGATGGTCACGTTGTCCTGACTTTTCTAACATGGGCTTGTTTTTAATCAGCTTTTTTTTCCAGAAACATTTGTTAATTTTTCATAAAAGAGACATTGAGTAAAAATGTCCCCATGAAACTGAATTCAAGCTATTGCTGCAGAAGCCATGCAGCATGGCCCCTCACTGCAGCACACTTTGTCTAAACCTCTGCACAGGAAGTGTCAACCAGCCTTATTATTCTTTCAGCTGCGTGTTGCTCAGGTGTGTCAGGGGCGTTCGTGAAGATCAAAAAACTGGATCATCTATATTTGAGGTAAAAGCAGAAGCGCCTAATGGAGAAAGATCCACCTTGGCTCGAGTGTGCTCAGCTCTGCAGCAGCTTCAGTATTTACCACAGCTCATCCAGACACGATCCAACGGAGAATATTCATCATTCCCTCAAATCAACCCTGATGTTTGACACACTGCACTTCTAAAACACAACAGCTGCATTCAGGCTTATCTGGGATAAATCAGCGTCACAAAATGGAAAATAGATGATTCTTCATGTCTGTGTTGGGACTGTGATGAGGTGATGGTGTCTAACATGAGCAGCTTGTGACTGAAGCTGATTTATTGAGGATTAACTAAAGGAAAAAAAATCACATTATTAAAAAGACTTTTTGTGAACCACATCAACAGCAGAGACCTGTAAACACACATTGTGCAATCTATTAGACTCAGTGTGGTCTTGGGATAATGCTTAGCTTAGTTTTAGCTCAGTATTAGTCAAATTGGCCGAGTGATTTTTGCACTTGTTAGTGTTATTTAGTTGTGGCGGCCACCTTGAATGGGGTTAACTTTTAAATTAATCAGTTGTACATCAATTTATAAAAGTTTCAATAAAAAATCTTCTTTGACTTACAAGATAATTTGTTAAATCTCTCCATATAATAATAATATTCATCAGATACAAATAATCATTGTTAAATTGTTTTAAAATCATGTAAATATGTGTATGATTTCTATCATTATGACCAATTCTAAAACAAATAGTAAGAAAAATACAATAAGGTTTTTTTTAAGTAAGGCAAATAATGTTGCAGTGCTAAAACAAATGTTTAAGCCACATACATGATGTGTAAATGCAACATCTTCCTAAAGAGAGACTCTGCAGACGCGTGTGCACTGAGCGCATGACCACACACGCACACTCTCAAAGGTGAGGAGAGGAAGTCCCTGCCGGGTTCTGATCACTGACCCGGTTCTGGGCTGAGGAGCTGCGTGTATTTCTGTCATGCAGGGAGGGGATGGAGGGGGTGGGTTACTGAATCTACAATCTCACCCTTGCTTGCCCGCGCGCACACACACACACACACTAGGGCTTTGGGGCTTTTAAGTAACGGACCCCCACAACCACCAACCCACGCACGCACACACACACACACACACACGCGCACACACACACACACCCGTCCGGGCTGTGGCACCGCAGGTGTCCAAATGCAGCATCAGACAGGATGGAGGTCCATGACGACAGAGCGTGCACGCTCCGTGCGTGTGGGCAGCAGGATTAAAGCTGCAGGCCTCCTCCACCCTGCAGCCTCCAGGCGCGTGCGTGTGCAGAAAAACACGCGCGCGCCTGGGGGAGAGAAACGTCAAAATCTGCGTCCTTTAAACCCAAAGCGGCCTCTTACATAATGTCATGTCCACTGACCCCCCCCACACACACACACACACACACACACAGAGGCTCTTACTTCCCCAGCTCCTCGAACAGCTGGTACTCGTCGGTGAATCTCGTGCAGATCGTTAGGGCCATCCTGAAGCAGGCACCACCCGCCGAGGGTGTGTGTGTGTGTGTGCGTTCTGTCCAGAACCTGCAGCAGCGCAAAGGCACGGGTGCATGCGCAGCCGGCGCGCACGAGCCGGATCTCTCTGTCTGCAGCAGAAACAATAAGCCGGTTCTGGTTCTGGCTCCGTCTTCTCGTCACATCCAGCGGGTTGTCACGGCGCGTGGACGCAGCATGGTGTGCGCATCTCCTGAGCGGTGTCCGTCCCGCTGTCAGCGTGCGCGCGCCAGACGCCACACATACCGCACCTACCCCCAACCGCGCGCTCGGTCCCGCCTCTCTGTGCCCACATCTACCAGTGGCAACAAGCAGCCTCACGAAAACCAGCATGACACCATGACTGTGGCAAGAAGATTAAAAACAGAGGCTTATTTGTTTTAAATCTCAGGCCTTGATCCTACAGCTCTCTCTAATTTCAGACCAGTTTCCCATCTGTCATTTTTATCAAAGGTCCTAGAAAAGATTGTTTTTATTCAACTTCAATCTTTTCTAGAGCTCAACAACCTGTTTGAAAAATTTCAGTCAGGTTTTCGAGCTCGTCACAGTACTGAATCTGCACTGCTCAAAGTGCAGAATGACATTCTTCTGTCTCTGGATGCAAAAAACCCTGCTCTGCTGGTGATGTTAGACCTCTCAGCAGCTTTTGACACCGTCGACCATCAGGTACTAATCAACCGTTTGTCTCAGCTGGTTGGCCTCCAGGGAGCTGTGCTTGAGTGGTTCAGATCTTACCTAACTGGGAGAACATTTTCTGTCATGATAGGTGATCTGTCCTCCTCTTCATCAACCCCTCTGACCTCTGGCGTACCACAGGGATCCATTCTGGGGCCAGTCCTCTTTTCTCTTTACATGCTGCCATTAGGATCAATCATTGCACGTCATAACCTGTCTTTTCACATGTATGCAGATGATTTACAAATCTATCTGCCAGTCACTCCCAACCCCTCACCCAGTTCAAACACTCTTGTCAACTGCTTAAATGACATTAAGCACTGGCTCTCTCAAAACTTCCTCCACCTAAACACAGATAAAACTGAATGCATTTTATTTGGTGCACCCGATGACACCAGCAACATCCTTCCCAGTCCCAGTTTTGGTTTTCCCCTCCCCCACTTCAACCCGGTGGTCAGAAATCTTGGAGTGCAGCTTGACTCCAACTTAAAGTTTGATAAACAGATCAGTTCTGTTGTCAAGACCAGCTTCTTTCAGCTCCGTCTGCTCTCTAAAGTAAAGTCACTCCTCAGCCGTAGTGATCTGGAGAAGGCCATCCATGCCTTTGTGACCTCCAGACTTGACTATTGTAATGCTTTGTATGTTGGAATTAATCAATCCTCCATCTCCCGTTTACAGCTTGTACAGAACTCTGCCGCCCGCTTTTTGACCAACACACGAAAATATGAACACATCACTCCTGTCCTGTCCTCTCTACACTGGCTCCCGGTTCAGTTCAGGATACAGTTCAAGCTGCTCCTGTTTGTTTTCAAAGCTCTGAATGGACTTGCTCCTCTGTACATCTCAGAACTTTTGAAAGTCCATCAGCCCGGCAGAGCTTTACGATCTGCCAGTCAACACCTGCTGGAGGTGCCTCGCTCAAGGTACAAACAATGGGGAGACCGGTCATTTTCTGTTGCCGGCCCAAAAGCCTGGAACAGCCTCCCCCTTGAGCTGCGTGCCACCTCTGATCTGACTCTGTTCAAAACCAGACTGAAGACCCACTTGTTCAAAAAAGCTTTCAGTGTGTAACTTTTATTACTTTGGTATTTTAGTATGTAGCATTTTTATTTCCATTGCCCACTTTTATTGCTGTTGTTTTTTATTTTATTTTCACTGATTTACCGGTTTTTATATTTTCTGTCCTGTTAAGCACCTTGGTCAATGCAAGGCATTGTAGGAAGGTGCTATACAAATAAAGTTTATTATTATTATTATTATTATTATTATATCTCTGACTCAGTTGTTTGATGAATTCTCAGGATGCAAATATTTTTAATGGGCTGACTGAGGAGCAGCTGATCAACTAATTTACTATTTGAACCTCAAAAATACTTGGTCATTGTCCAAGACCAGGGAGAAATATTCCTTCAGATGCATTTAAATAAAACAGAATTAACTCATAAAATCATAGCATATCATACATTTGGTCCAAGCAAGGCCCTTAACCCCCACATCTGCTCCCCCAGGAGCTGCTCTGTGCTCCACAGAGCGCTGGCTTGGTGGTCTGGGGTTACATCAGGAAGGACATCCGGCGTAAAAACAATTGCCAAGTCTTTGCATGATAGAGCTTTAACCAGCAGATGATATGAACTGTGTTTACAGATGTGTTCCTGAGTCCAGAACAGAGTCAGACCAGTTTTTAATACAGTGGACTCTGAGGGCCTGAAGATCACGAGTAAGACTGCAGAATCGTTTCTTGAACTCTTTTGATGACATCATGGACTGTATGATGGGATATTTAAAGTTCTTTGAAGAACACTGGTCTGAAATGGTTCAGTTTTTTGCAGACACAGTTTTTGCAGACTGGTAAACCTCTATCTTTGCTTTTGAGTGATTCAGTCCCTCTAAGATTACATTGGCTCTGCAGATCTTAACACCCAGTTTCAATTATTTTGCTAACTGATATACAGTATACTGTATACTGTAAGTATATTCATTCATTCATTCAACCTTTATTTAGTCAGGTAAATCTTATTGAGCCTCGAGGGCTCATTTACGAAAGCGACCTGCTACAAACTAAAGAATGATGAACATCAATGATACAATTACATTAAACAATAAACAAAAGAAAAAGAAAAACTAGCAAAAAACTAGCAAAAACATTATAAGGTAGATGTACAAAAAAATCAAAGACAGGAAAATATCTGCATTGGTTTTTGCCAGGATTCAAAGTCAAGTCAAAGTCAAAGTCAACTTTATTGTCAAAACTGCAATATGTACGGGACATACACAGGATTGAAATTGCATTTCTCTCTGTCCCTCGGTGCAACAGTAAACATTTAAATACTAGAACACTAAAACATTTAATAAACATAAGCATAAAATGAAATAATAAAAGTGTAATACTGTCCTGAGTTTTTGCATAGTAGTTTTTGCATAGTAGTACGAAAGTATGAAAAGTTACAACAACACTAAAACACTAAACATTTAATAAACATAAGCATAAAATGAAATAACAAAAGTGTAATACTGTCCTGAGTTTTTTGCATAGTAGTATAAAAGTGTAAAAAGTATATCTATAAAATAAAATGAAAGTTCTGGCATTGACATTTGTAATAGAGTGACAAAGCAGCATATGAAGTTTATGTACACAGTATATGTATGAGGTAGTTGATATTGGTATAGAGGTACAGTGGCATATGTAATAAGGCTAGTAAAAATATATATATATATATATCAGCAGTAGTGTAGATATAAAAAGTAGTGTAAATGTAAACAGTAGTAATAAATGTAAACAGTAGTAATGAATGTAAACAGTA
The DNA here is from genome assembly GCA_038048925.1 of Garcialebias charrua. Taxonomy (NCBI): domain Eukaryota; kingdom Metazoa; phylum Chordata; class Actinopteri; order Cyprinodontiformes; family Rivulidae; genus Garcialebias; species Garcialebias charrua. The sequence goes on along the minus strand of JBBPBX010017685.1, from coordinate 27,718 downwards.
GTAATAAATGTAAACAGTAGTAATGAATGTAAACAGTAGTAATAAATGTAAACAGTGAATGTAAACAGTAGTATGACTATAGGCAGTAATGTAATACAAACATTAGTGCAAATATAAGAAGTAGTGCAAACTGAATGAGCACATGACCGAGAGTTGAGTGAATAACCTGTTTTGATGACACAGAGTCCAGTGTTTAAATCTTTGTGTTGTGTGGTGGTGTGTGAAAGTTTTTTGTGTTAAGGCAGTAGAAGTGGGAGGGAGGGAGAGCAGGTAGAGAGTTAAGCATCCTGACTGCCTGATGAACAGAGCTGTCATTTAGTCTGCTGGTTCGAGCCTGGAGACTCCTCAGTCTCCTCCCTGAAGGCAACAGGCTGAAGCAGCTGTGTAGTGGGTGTGTGGGATCACCTGCCATGCAGAGGGCTTTCCGAGTGAGGCGGTTGCTGTGTAAGTCCTGTAGTGAGGGGAAGGAGGTGCCGACAATCTTCTCAGCTGCTCTCACGATGCGCTGGAGGCTCTTGCGGCAGGATGCAGTACATGCACCAAACCACACTGTGATGCAGCTGGTCAGGACACTTTCTATGGCACCCCTGTAGAAGGTGCACATGATGGGGGTTGGAGCTCCAGCCCTTTTCAGCTTGCGGAGAAAGTAGAGGCGCTGGTGAGCCTTCTTGGCCAGTGATGCAGTGTTCCTGCTCCAGGACAGGTCCTCTGAGACGTGCACTCCCAGGAACTTGGTGCTGTCCACTCTCTCCACTGTGGTGCTGTTGATGGTCAGAGGGGCATGTTGGGCATCCCTCTTCCTGAAGTCCACAACAATCTCCTTTGTCTTCTCCACGTTGAGAGTGAGATTGTTGTGTCCGCACCACAAGGCCAGGCGGCTCACCTCGTTCCTGTAGTCCGTCTCATCGTTGTTGCTGATGAGACCCACCACTGTTGTGTCGTCCGCAAACTTGATGAAGTGGTTGGAGCTGTATGATGGTGTGCAGTCGTGTGTTAGCAGGGTGAATAGAAGGGGGCTCAGCACACATCCTTGTGGGGCTCCTGTATTCAATGTGATGGTGCTGGATGTGTTATTCCCGACCCGTACTGCCTGTGGTCTCCCGGTCAGGAAGTCTAGCAGCCAGTTACACATTGAGGTGTTCAGCCCCAGACTGTCCAGTTTAAGGATGAGCTGTTGGGGGATGATGGTGTTGAATGCCGAGCTGAAGTCGATGAACAGCATTCTGACATAGGAGTCTTTCGTGTCCAGATGTGTGAGAGCTGTGTGGAGGGCAGAGGAGATGGCATCGTCAGTTGAGCGATTAGGCCAATATCAAAGTCAAAGTCAAAGTCAACTTTATTGTCAGAACTGCAATATGTACAGGACATACACAGGACCGAAATTGCGTTTCTCTCAGTCCCTCTCTCTCATATGCAATTTGGAAGGGATCCAGGGAGGCAGGGAGGACAGATGTGATGCTTTTCATGACTAGCCGTTCGAAGCACGGATGGGGGTGAGTGCTACTGGACGATAGTCATTGAGGAAGGAGGGCATTGCCTTCTTTGGGACAGGGATGATGGTGGTGGCTTTGAAACAGGTGGGGACGATGGCCTGACTCAGTGAGATGTTAAAGATTCCAACAGATTCTGAAAATCATCCAGAGAGGTCAGGGCCGAGAACTTCAGATCTTTTTGTAAGATATTCCAGGAAGCAGGAGCAGAGTAGGAGAAGGCCCTTTTTCCAAGTTCAGTCCTCACTGACGGAACACTGCAGGTGATCATGTCCTGAGAGCGCACGCTGTAGCTGCACTCACGCAAAGACATGTAGGAGGAGATGTATGAGGGCAGCAGACCAAGAAGTGATTTAAAGATGAAAATGTACCAGTGGAAGAGTCTGCGTGAGGTTAATGATGTCCAATTAACCAGTGAATACAGGGTGCAGTGGTGGGTACGATAATCACAGCCAGTTATGAATCTTAGTGCACCATGATAGACAACATCCGCAGGGTGCTTGTAGGAGCATTCATGTAGAGAATGTCACCGTAATCAATGGAGGGAAGGAAAGTCACAGATACAAGGCGTTTCCTAGCATTCAGTGTTAGACATGATTTATTTCTGAAAAAGAAACCCAGTTTAACTTTCAGTTTCTTCACTAGGTTTTCCACGTGGAGTTTAAAAGAGAGATGCGAATCGACCAGGATACCCAAATATTTATAGGAATCAACAAACTCAATAGGGACACCATTTGAGGATAAAATCAGAGGAAGATCTGCTGGGACCGACTTCCTACTTGAAAAAAACATCCCTTTTGTTTTATCAGCATTTAGGACAAGTTTGAGATGGAACAAATCTGACTGAATGATGTCAAAAGCGGATTGCAGTAACTGGAAAGCCTTAGCTACTGTTTTAGCTCGGCAATAAACAACTGTATCATCAGCATGAAAATGTAAGGATGCATCAGGGATGCTCTGACCTACATTAGCTATGTAGATTACTGTATAAAGAGGGTTGGTCCTAAAACTGAGCCTTGTGGTACACCATTTTTAACTGTTAAATAGTTAAATGTTAAATGGCCTAAAGGCTGATAACTAAATCTCTATTCTGCATTAAATAGCTGGAAGAAGTACCGTTATGTTGAACACATTGCCTCCGATTGGAAAGATAATTAGAAAACCAACCGATGGTGTGATCTGAGAAACAAATTTCTGAGAGCTTATGACACAGGATGTTATGATCCACAGTGTCAAAAGCTTTAGACAGGTCTAAGAAAAGTGCAGCACAATAATCCTTAGCATCCAATGCTTCAACAACATCATTAAGAACCTTCAGAGAAGCAGTTGTTGTGCTGTGTTTTTTCCTGAAACCAGATTGATGGAGAGGTAAGATGTTAAATGAGTCCAGATAATTTTTGATCTGAGAGTTTATCAGTTTTTCTAGAACCTTGGCTAAAATGCAGAGTTTAGAGATCGGTCGATAATTGTTCAGTGAGGTGGGATCACCTCCCTTCAGCAAAGGAAGAACAAAGGCTGTTTTCCAAGCATCCGGAATGGTGTTTTGGCTTATGGACAGATTAAAGATGTGGGTCACAGGGACTGTGATGATATGAGCAGCCAGCCTTAAGAAATAAGGAGGAAGTTCATCTTGACCTGCAGATTTTTTAGGATCAAGATCTTTTAACAGTTTATTTACCTCACTGACTGAGAACGGAGAAAAAGAGAAGGTGTGATTAACTGAGGATTTACTTGTAGGAGGGATTTGATTTGTAGAAGTTTGATTATTAGATGAAGTGGCTGATTTTCCATTTGTAACTGTGTCAAATAATGAACTAGAAGCAACAAAATGTTTGTTGAAACAGTTCAGGATCTCGTGCTTATTTGACACAGGAACAGAATCAACAAGAAGTTGTGATGGGAGGTCAGATGATTGGGGGGTGCCTGAGAGAGATTTGATGGTTTTCCAGAATTTTTTAGGGTCGTTTAGATTTTTGGAGGTCTGAGATAAGAAGTAATTACGTTTTGCGGCTTTGATGGCAGTTGTGCATTTATTCCTCAGCTGCCGAAATTTCAACCAATCAGAGTCTGAGTCTGATTTTCTTGCTGCGGCCCAAAGATGATCTCTCCTGTGCAGGAGGTCAGCTAGTTCAGGAGTAAACCAGGGGCTGTCACGGCCCTTTATCCTGAACTGCCGGAAAGGAGCGTGTTTGTTTACAAAGAAAATGAAACTATTATGAAAATAGTTCCAAGCGGTGTTCACGTCGTTGATTAGTAGAATACGTTGCCAATCAAAGTGGGATAGATCCCAGAGGAATGACTGTTCACAGAAACGTTTCAAATCCCTTTTTTGAATTATTCTGGGCTTAGCAGGTGGAAGTTTAGTAGATCTAAGAGCTGCTATTACGGAATGATCACTCAAAATGTTAGCAAATACACCTGTTCCAGGAAATTTATGAGGTGCATTTGTGAAAAACAGATCTAAGGTGGAAGATTTTTCGGGACATTTTTTGTTTGGTCTGGTGGGAGAATCGATAAGTTGTGTTAGATTGAGAGATAGGCAACATTCCTTGAATTTATCACAGAGGGGGGTCGACTTATTCCAATCAATGTTGAAATCTCCTACCATAACAATCTCATTGTGTTTTAAATTTCCTATGAATTCAGTCAGGGAGGACAGAGCTTCAGGTGTTGCGGAGGGGGGACGATAACAACCTACAACAGTTAAGATCTGACCTCCCTTCAAACTGATGTTCACAGCTAAAGCCTCAAACTGGTTTGCGATTGTTTTTTTAGACGCAATCCTGGTAGCCAAAGAGTCTCTGATGTAAATAGCGACTCCACCTCCTCTATTATTATGATCACAACGATAGATCTTAATTTCATTGATTGCTAGGTCATTTTTCAAAACAGATCTGTTGAGCCAAGTTTCAGAGATAACGATCACATCTGCCCCAGAAGAACGAATTAGGATTTTCAATTCATCAAGTTTTTTTAGAAGGCTACGAGCATTTACATGCAGGAAATGGTGACCTGAATTATTTTTAAACTCACTGGGAGTACTGCAGTTAATGGATGGACCTGGGTTGGGCTGAATCCCTGAGATCAATAACAACATTAATATCAGACATTTACTTGACTTCTTTGTCACTGATGTGTAATTACAGGAATTAACAGTGTGACATTTTGTACCCATAATTGAACCATGAGAAACATTGATGAAGACACGATCATTCAGAACCCAAAAACAATGAAAGTTGCAATGATGGGCAGATCCAGATGTGTTGATAAGATTCAGTGATTCCAGGTAGTCTGAGAACTGAAAATAATGACAGTGATATGTGACCAGCCACTCTAAATCCAGGAACAAGTCGGCACACTCTAAACTGAGAAAAAATCAAGCTTCAACTTCTGAGAAATTAGTGAAAATCGTTTTTTTGCTAAATGTACCAGTTGAAGTTGTGAAGAAACCATCCCATGCTTTAAAAAACACTTTATAAGTGTTTAAACTGTTAAACTTTGTGTTAGAAATCAGTTTGTTTTCAGAGTAAAACCAAGCCGCAGTGATTTGCGTACTGGGGGCGGGGACCCTCACAGCTGATTAACATGCGGGACTTGTTTGGCTGGTATCAGAGCTTTGTTACTGGCTTCGGCCAATAACGTGCAGCTTTGAAAGAAGCACATGGCTACTTAACATCTATAGATCGCCCAGTGGACACAAGGAACAAGGAAAATAATAAAATAAAGCCGATCAAAGCGTCAGAGCTGTCAGCTGTTTTTCCGACCGACCCGAGGGAAAAAAAAAAGAAGCTTTTACTGCGTGCGCAAGCAAATCGCAAGCAAATCAGTTTCCATCCATACATAATACATCCATCCATACGTCCATCCATCCACTATCTTTATTTCATTAGACAAAGCAGACACGCGTAATCACCGCGCAATGCGCTCCAGCCACTGCGGTAAAGTGAGCCTCCACTTGGCTCCGTGCAGCCATGGTCTGTGTCCAGCTGCGCATCGCGCAATCACACGCGTTGGATTGGCTTAGGTTTTACAAATCGCAGCAAAGAAACTAACATTTAAAGCACGATAATGGTGCACCAATTATGCAGATTCAACTGGCCGTTTGAAAAGGTAAAATGTACATTTAAGATCGGATGGATCAGCCGTTCTCACGCAGCTGTCAGCTGGCTGTCATCATGATAAAAAAGCTGAATGGAGCAGCGTGTTTAATTAAAATAGCCTTGTTTTTCCCAGATAATTTTGCTCTAAAATGTTTTTGTTTATCTTTATGTAAGATTATCTTTAGAATTTATTTTTCATGTTAATATATATTTGGTGAAACAAGAAATCTTATCTTTCTTTCTTTGAAATACATTATTTGGATGGATGGATGGATGGATGGATGGATGGATGGATGGATGGAAACCGACCAGCCCACAAAAGCTTAATAAAAAAGACCTACAGCAAAGATAAGGCCTTTCTGCCCTGATGACACAAAAGTCATGTCCAGCACCAACACCTTTGTGACATCTAAAATAAGTCTGTGCAGGAGCTTGGTGTGTGTAAAGCCTTATTTTATTTTGTTTTCCCCCTGTCTAACCTAGATGCAACATAAGCATCTCCTGAGTTTACTCAACATCTTCAGCTATTATACAAACTTTTCCAGTGTCATCAACTTTATAAAGTGCATTCCTGTCCTGTACCTTTAACACCATTTTTTATTATACTTTTACTGCTGTTAATATCATAATTTTTACCATTGGTGTGTGATACTGTTCATTAAATTTTTAAACCTCTTTTATGTTGTGTGTGTGAAGCACCTTGATAATGTAGTTTATCTGTTTTAACTGTGCTATAAATAAAATTGACTTGACTTGACTAGTTGCAGTGGTGGCAGTGCTTTAAGTGGGCCGGAACTCACCGGTACCCAGTTCCGCCACTTCTAAAATTTAACCCTGAGAGTACCGGGACTTTTTTTAAGCATAAGATGCGTTCCGGAACTTATTTTCGTCTTCTCCACTTGAAAGACCCGTGGCAGATTACAGTAGAATGCATTATTTCCCCCGACTGGATTTCAAGAAAGAGTAATGCATCTTCACGATAATAAAACATCTTTGGTGGAGCGCGTCATTTGGCCAATCACAACCTCAGGATAGACAGGGGGAGGAGACGACAGCGAACTCTGTAAAAAAACAAAAACAAACTCTGCAGCGCGACAGAGCGCGAGGGAAAGGAAGTAACTCCTCCAACGTGTG
>JBBPBX010017685.1:0-20050 GCA_038048925.1 Garcialebias charrua | reverse complement strand
GCACCTCGATTGGCAGTGGACTGCTCACTGTGGCCCACATTGTCTGATTGCCATAATTTATAATCGCTTCAAAGCGATTTATAAAATCCTGGCCAACCACAAATGGAGTCTGGAGTGTCATGTTTGTGTAGTGAGTTCTTTAATAACCACACCGGAGTGTTACTTGAAGCAGGCAGCTTTATGCAAGTTAAGAACTGATGCAACTGTGTCATACAGTCAACATGTGCCCTTTTTACAACAAAGAACCAGGGCGCCCTCTACAGGCCAACTAGTTACAGTGCGCCTGCTCTCATGCTCAAAACAGACACTTATTTAAAGCTCTTATCATTACATCTCCCCTTTTTCAAAACAAACAAAACAAAACTTTCTCAAAACAAACAATAGGGTAACTAGCATTACTTTCCAGAAGTTGAACATTGAAACATACAGTAACTAAAAATGCATTGTTCATAATGATCTTAAATCTGTTCAATAAGTCTCTCTGGCGGTTTCACATTTCTGGAAGATCTTCTTATGTGATTCTCTTGTACCTGAGTTGGTGTCTCAGTTGTGTGTGCGTCTGTGCCGCCAACATCATTCTGCTGCATAACTGTGATAGGTTCTTTCAGAATGTCACGACGGTTCCTCCTCAACACTGCACCATCTTCCGTTTGGACGTTGTATGACCTTGGCTGGACTTCAGCTAGAACTGTAGCTTTTCTTGCCCAGGTACTGGTGTTGTCTTTCAGTCGCACATGGTCACCGTTCTGAGTCCCTCGGTGCAACAGTTTCAGCGGCCTACGCAGCGCGTCAGCGCCTCATTTGCCCTGCCCAAACACATGGTCACCGTTCTGAAGTTCTGGTAGATTGCGTGTTCCTCTGTCATAGTAGTACTTTTGCTTTGCTTTTTGTCGTTCCTTGAATTCCTTCACCCTTACATCCACTTCTGTAGTCAGCAGGCTTTCTTTAACCGGCAGGTTTGATCTCAGACGCCGCCCCATCAGGAGTTGTGCAGGGGACATACCATGTTCTAGTGGTGTAGCACGATATATCAGAAGGCTCTGGTGAAAATCTTCATTACTGTCTTTTGCCTTTTTCATTAGCTTTTTCACTGTCTGAACAGATTTCTCCACCAACCCGTTGGACTGAGGGTAGTGAGGACTTGACGTCACATGCACAAAGTTCCAGTCCTCAGCAAAACACCGAAAACTCTCACTGGAAAATTGTGGACCATTGTCCGTGAAGACTGTATTTGGAACACCATGTCTGGAGAATGTTGCTTTAAGAGTCGTTATAACAGCCTCTGCTGTAGTGGCATGTAGTCTGTAAACTTCTGGGTACAGGGAATAATAATCAGTGATCACAACATAGTCATGTCCCTCTAATGTAAAGAGATCTGCTCCTACCTTTTGATAAGGTCTGTCTGTAACTGAATGAGGCCTCAGCGGCTCTGCTGCATTGCTTGCTCTGTATTTTAAACATGTTGGACAACTGGAAACTTCATTTTCTACATCTTGGTTAATCCGCGGCCAGTACAAGACTTCCCGAGCTCTCTTTTTACTTTTTTCAATTCCCAGGTGACCTTTGTGAATTTTTTGCAGCATTTCTTTCCGTAAGCTCTTTGGTATGACTATTTTGCTCCCTTTGTATATGATGTCATCAACTACTGATAGTTCTTCCCTGCAGTTCCAGTACTCGTTTATTTCAGGTGTACAACTTTGTTTTGTGCTGGGCCATCCATTCATGATGGTTTGAGTGAGGTTTTTCATTGTCATGTCTTTCTTCGTCTCATGTCTTATGAGCTCCATTTTGGTGTCCGACACAGGCAATGCACTTGTGATCATGTTGACATATAAATCTACGTCATCACGCATTTTAGAGCTTGTTACTTCTTTGGGGTCAACTGCTCTTGACAACGTGTCGGCCGTGTACATTAACTTGCCTGGTGTGTACATCACGTTTAGTGTGTAGCGCTGCAAACGAATCATCATTCTTTGAATCCTTAAAGGGCAGTCATTGAGAGGCTTTCTGAACAGTGTGATCAAAGGTTTGTGATCTGTTTCCACACAGACTTCTTGTCCTGAAATGAACTGGTGAAATCTTTCACAGGCGTACGTTATGCTGAGCAGCTCTTTTTCAATCTGTGCGTATCTTGTTTCTGCATCAGTCATTGAGCGTGATGCATACGCAATTGGTTGCCAGTCTTCATATTTCTGTAATAACACTGCTCCCAATCCATTTTGTGATGCATCTGAAGATATTTTGATGGCTCTTGCTGGATCATAAAACTTCAAGACAGGTTCTTTTGTTAGTGCCTTTTTCAGATCATTCCAGGATTTCTCATGTTCATGATTCCATTCCCATTCCGTTTTCTTTTCAGTTAGCTGTCTCAGCGGTGTCATTTGTTCAGACAAATTGGGTATGAATTTACCCATGTAGTTTATCATTCCATTGAACCTCTGTACATCTTTCTTACACTGTGGTCTTTGCATATTTTCAATTGCTGACACTTTTTTGGGGTCTGGTCGCACTCCCTCACTGCTTAGGATATCTCCAACAAATGTTAATTCTTTAACTCCTAGTTGACATTTTTCCTTATTCAACTTGAGGTTGGCTTTTCTGGTTGCTTCCAGAACATCTCTCAGCCTTTTATCATGTTCTGCCTTTGTGCTGCCCCATACAATGATGTCATCCATTGAAGTGTCCACTCCTTCTAAGTGTTCATAAATCATATGGATTGTTTTGTGGTACACTTCAGGCGCCGAGGCAATGCCAAAAGGTAACCGAAGAAATTTAAATCTGCCAAATGGACTGTTAAATGTGCACAGCTTTGAACTTGCCTCATCTAACTTGAGTTGCCAAAATCCTGAGGATGCGTCTAGTTTGCTGAAGTATTTGGCATTAGCAAATTGTGACATTATTTCTTCTCTTGTCGGCAGCTTGAAGTGTTCTCTCTTTATTGCCCGATTAAGGTCTCTTGGATCCATACACACTCTGGGTTTTCCATTCTTTTTGACAACTATCACCAGTGAACTCACCCATTCTGTTGGTTCATCGATCTTCTTGATCACTTGCAGCCTTTCCATTCTGTCCAGCTCTTCTTTTAGTGGTTGCTGAAGAGCAAATGGCACTTTCCGACAAGGGTGAATGACTGGTGGAATATTTTCGTCTGTTCTGATCGTGTGTTCACCTTGTAGGCATCCCAGGCCCTGAAACAGATCTTCATATTCATTCATTAGTTCTTCGTAACATGTGTTTCCTTCAGTGTCGACAACAAGCACTCTCTTTACTAGATTTAATCTTGTACAAGCAGATAAACCTAGTATGGTTTGCACATCTTGTGTCACCACCACAAATGCAAGTGTGTAAGTCTTTTCTTTGTGTGTCACTTTAACCATGCATTTACCTTTCACTGGTATTGCTGCTCCTGAGTATCCTTTCACTTTCGTTCTAGTCTCATATATTTGAGGTCTTGGTCTAATTTTCTTCAGTTCTATTTCAGATATTACATTGGTTTGGGCTCCTGTGTCAAGTTTCATTGCAACATATGAGTCATTAACCTTTAGTGTCATTATCCAATCCTCTTCATCATTATTGTTGTTTGTCACCACATCTACATAGAACTCATCAGTGTCACTTTCATCCACTGCATGAATTTTGCTTTGCTGGTCCTGACTTTTGCAGCATCTGGCATAATGGTTCTTTTTGTTGCAGTTGTTACATATTTTCCCAAACGCTGGACATCTTCTTGGAGGATGCTGTGTATCACACCGGTCACACTTATTCTCTTGTCTCTCTCTGTTTGATGGCTTCGGATTCATATTTCCTCTTGTAGGTGTCCATTTTGTTTTTGACATCCTGTTTGTCTCCTTTCTTATTGTATCGACTGTGTTGTCTTCGCTGAACAGTTCTTTAGCTTGAGTTTTCACTGTCTCTGCTGCTCTACACAGAGCTATTGCTTTTTCCAGATTGAGATCCTGCTCTCTCAACAGTCTCTCCCTCAGACCATTGTCTGGGATTCCACACACCAGCCTGTCTTTGATCAATGAGTCTGCCAGTCCGCCAAACTCGCACGTCTTGCTTCTGTTGGTTAACTCAGTTACATACCGATCAATAGTTTCACCAGGTTTCTGCACGCATGTGAAAAACCTGTGTCTCTCAAATGTCACATTTCTTCTGGGTATGCAATACTCTTCAAACTTTTTAATTATTATCTTGAGCTTCATCTTATCAGCTTCTTCGTCAAAGGTGAAGTTATTGTAAACCTCTAGTGCATCGTCGCCGATCACGTGCAAAAACACTGAAGCATTCTTTTTCTCGTTCTTTTCATCTGCGCCTATTGCAGTCAAGTACAGCTCAAAACGTTGTCTGAATCTTCTCCAGTTCTCTGCCACATTACCTGTCAGTTGCAAACTAGATGGTGGGTGCAGTCCTTCCATGTTCAGTTCTTATTCACACGCTGAGTATGCTCACTTCTTTTTCTGCTTCTCGACCAGCTAGGTGGCTAGCTCCGTTAGCATTAGCATCCGGTAGCGTTAGCAACTCCAAAACGTGGCTTACTCTGCGTCCGACTTTACAAACGGTTGCTCCTCTTCAAGTCCATCTTCTGACACCATGTCATGTTTGTGTAGTGAGTTCTTTAATAACCACACCGGAGTGTTACTTGAAGCAGGCAGCTTTATGCAAGTTAAGAACTGATGCAACTGTGTCATACAGTCAACATGTGCCCTTTTTACAACAAAGAACCAGGGCGCCCTCTACAGGCCAACTAGTTACAGTGCGCCTGCTCTCATGCTCAAAACAGACACTTATTTAAAGCTCTTATCATTACATGGAGCGAGTCATGATCAGACACATACACCGGGTGGTATAGTGACATTTCGCCAATCTGCATGTGAACCATGGCTATTAGGGTTGTCCTCGTCTTTGCGAGGCCCTGTTGCTCACCATAAGTGTATTTCACAAAGGGTATTTGCCTGTCAACATCGTTAGCGGCGGTCCTTAGCTCCTCAAACAGTTTGGCTGACATGATAGACACGTCTGAGCCGCAAACCAGGAGCGCTTCTTGCTCTAGGACCCCTTCTAATGTGAGTGGCAGGTAAGCTCTCTTAGCTATTCCCCTTCTTATAAAGTTACACAGAAACCATTCAGGGTTTTCCACACGTTTCTGTGTACGTGTGACTCTGTCTGTGTAATCGTCGTCGCTGTCAGCATCATGATGGCTGTCTGCCTCATGGCCTTCAGGATGTGGATTTTCAGCAATTTGTTTGCTGTCAGCATCTGGACTTTCAGGACGCTGATCATCAGCAATTTGTTTGCCGTCAGCGTTTATGTCAGTGTTGACGTTGTTGTTGTCAACTGTGTGCACTGAGTTGTTGCAAAAGGCAGTGCTGCGCGTCGCTTCATCAGGATGAACAACGTTGTTTGTGTTATCACCAAGGACAACGTCACACGTTGTGTCAGCTTGGTCAACCACTATAACATTAAAATCATTTGACAAACAATAATAATAATAATTAATTCAATTTATAACGCACTTTTCATTACTGAAAATCTCAAAGTGCTACACATATATTGAATGCTACACACATTCATAAACCGGTGGCGGCAGACTACCATGCAAGGTGCTTTCCAGTCCTACCGGGAGCAACTCGGGGTTAAGTGTCTTGCCCAAGGACACAACGACACATGGTGCGGGTCCCGGGAGTCGAACCGCCAACTTTCCGATCGGGAGACGACTGCCCTTACCACTACGCCACAGCCGCCCGTCCACGCGCGGAGACACCGCTTCCATAATCTGGAGCATGTGTGACTCTTTGCATGTCTCGAACAGTGCAGTTCGAGGGGCAGGGACAGGATGGCCGCTTCTCGGGGGTACATGTCGGGACAGACCATTTTTCAATGGTTCACGGTTCCCATGCAACCTCCTTCGAATTTCACCTACTGTGAGATCCATGAGAGAACTCTTTTGGTTTGATCCGAACCATCTGGGTTCATCTAGAGGGCGAACACCTACCTTGTGTGGTTCTCTGCTCATCTCAAGGTTTTCAACCTGAGGGGCAGGGGGTTCAGAACTCCCCGTGAACCGATCAGAGTCAACTTTACAGCTCGTAGCACCATGCTGTTGTTTGTTATTATGAAAAACCTGTGACCTCTCGCACTCTGAAGGAGAGGGAACCTCTTCTACTTCCTGCGAGTGGGACGTGACCTTTTGACCTGGGCACACCACTAAGGGTGTTTTTCGCTGTTCGAGCATGTCAAAAAATTCCACAGCACATTGTTTAATTTCTGCCATGGTGCTCTCTTTGCAATTAACATTGAAGCGAACACATTTCATTATGAAAGGTATTAGATTCAAAGTGAAACGATTTTTAAACTCCGCATCTTCCTCTAAGCCAGGGACAGTTTTGTCCTTTGTGCAAGCAGAGAGGAGCCTGTCGTAAAACACCAGGGGATGTTCACCTGGTTCCTGTAGGACGTTCTTAGCAGCTAAGCACCTATCAAATGATGAAACAAGCCCACAATTTGTTGATGCACCTGCCAGGACGTCCATCTTTGTACTGATCTTCTGTGAAAAATCAAGTAAAATGGGTCTTATGTCACAGTGTGCAGTCTCACCATGTGATGCCAGGATGTGAAATTAAATAAAAAATCAGTGATTCCTATTAATTTGTCGACCTGTGACAAGGTCAAACAAAATTGGCTGTTTTTTGTGTGATTTTGTGAAAATCAAGACAAAAGAAGCCTCATGTGTGTTATTTTAAACTTGCAGTCTAAAATAACGTGTGACAGACAATGTGTTCTGCACAGAATCTAAGATAAAAGTGTCAAGTTTTATCAAAAAGCAGACATGTCTGTCTGAATTCTGTGTAACTGTTCTGCCATCAACATTTGATTCTCTGCGAAAATCAAAATAAAGTGTGCTGTGAGTACAATATTTCAAATTGTTCCCCGTTTAAAAACAGGAACGTTCAAACGTACAAATTACAGGAAGACTGCGTCTCCTCTAGTAACCAGCAGGTGGGGTGAGCAGCGCTGGATAAATTTATCACAGCGACCGCAATTCTCTTTCTGACCGCTATAGAGGCGCTGTTATCACCTGTGAGCGCAGCCGTGAGCTGCCAAACATTCACAGACGTCTAACAACGGGTCAAAAGCATCAATCAGAAATATCCAGAGCCTTGACGTGACAAAACTCTCGAACCCCAGCCTCACAAAATACGAAACGATGTGAGAAACATTGGTTGAACTGTGAAATCTTTTAAACTGCGTTTAAAAGAAAATTAAAGTCGGACCCATAAAGGAGCTGCAGCTCCCGGCGTCACGTGACCTGGTCACATGGCGATCGGCAGTCAACAGAGCAACAGACTCAATCCACCCATTAAAATCCCAAAAACACCGCGATGAAACAGTCTTTTCAGAGATAGTAACGGACAAACAAGCATGAAGCCTGTAAGAGCAGGTATACCGAAGTGAAAGTTGACGAGGAGCGGGGCTTCACCCACTGCGCAAGCGTCAACACTTACAGCGTAATCGACCAATCACAGCGAAGACAGAACTGTAGTTCTAAAACCCAAGTGTTCATGGGAAACTGTGTCCTCCAAACCTAACGCCGCCCACGTGTGACGCGCCGTTCGAGCGGTGCGGTGTGTTCACGGACCTATGGTCGGTCGAACAAAAGCGTGGAACGGACTTTTCAACGTTCTAAAACAGTCATAAACATCGCAAAACACCGCGGTTAAGCCAGTCTTCGACGATATCACGTGCATAGAACTCAAACAACACAGATAAACTGTCAGAAATGTGTGCAAAAATGAATCTGACAACCAGTAGTCTACAGAAACCAACGTTCTTGAACACGACACACAATGGACCAATCACAGCGTTTTAAGCAGCCATTTTGTCTCTGTAATGCTAACGTTAGCTCGACCCAAAGAACTGGACACACTTTCACAAAATAAACATATTTTTACACCGCAGAAAATTCTGTAAATGAGCTCAACACATCCAGGCTAACTTCCACGCCCCCCAAAGAAGGCAGCACGCTAACTGTGTACAACAACGGACAGTGGTGGGCAACGCTAATCCAAAAATTAGTTCCGCTATTTCTAAAGCACTAATTAATTTATTTAGGTCCGCAATTTCAAAAGCACTAATGTCTTATGAAAATTAGGGGAAGCTAATTCTAATCCGCTAATTAAATTCAACAATTGGTAGCAGCAAGTTATGCAATATTTGCACTACACTGCCAACTAGCGGTGCATGAACTGTTATACAGTAAGTTGTTTGAGTTGTATACATTTAAGAAAAAGGTCGAAAAGGACTTGCTCAAAAACTATATATGATGTAGCTTAGTGTGTTTGTGTACAGTATTACAGTTAGATAAATTAGTAGATTTATTCATTTTGTGATGTAGTTTGAAGGTTATCATTGGTTGAACAAACTGTGAAATAAATAAGGGGCAGATATAATAAGATTTCATCTTCTTTCTGCTCCTTTCATTTTATCCTACTTGTATTCTTCTATCTGATGAAACTGTTTTGTATTGTTCTTTTAAAATGAATGAATAAACATCAAATCAAATCAAATCAACGGCCCAGTCAGAGTCCAGAACCTGAAACCTTCAGAGAGCAGAAACCTCAAAGAACTGAAGCAACAATGGAAAGAAGAGTGGGTCAGAACTCCTCCAGAACCAGGAGAGAGACTGATGAAGTCCTGCAGACTGATGAAGTCAGAGAACCACAGAGGATTCTGCTGCTGCTGAGGTTCTGTTGGGTCAGAGGCACAAGCTGAGGTTAAATTTTAATGATTTTAGAACTTGTTAAAGATCATCCATCCAGCTAACTGTCTATCCATCCATCCATTCAGCTAAAAGTCTATTCATCCTTGTATCTGATGAAACTGTTTTGTATTGTTCTTTTAAAATGAATGAATGAACATCAAATCAAATCAAAAATAAGTCTGTATCTCTGTGTTTATCATTGTCCTGGCATTGTCTCCTGTTGCCTCTGTCTCCTGAGTTCCTTGTGATTCCCTGAGTATGTAAGTTTGCTGCTCTGCGGACGCCATCTTGAAGAGTCCTAATGGTGAACTACTTTTTTTTAATCCAGCAGATTTGACCATTTCGTGAAACTCTCAAGCTCAGAAAAACTTGTGCTATAACGTCAGCTATGAAATATATTTTTTCTCAGCAAAGAAATAATTGTTTTACCGTGTTTTGTTGTAAAATCCTGGCTTCTTTGGCTGTCGCGGACGCCATTTTGAAGAGTGCTAATGTGGCGAAATTCAATTTTTAAATCCAGACGCGTCGCGTAGGCCCTGAGAAACATCCATAAGTTCACCCTCCATGTTAAAAAGTCTTCGTCTGACTCTTCGAAAACAAGCAATAAGGCTGCAGAGTAACACACTGGCTGCTAACTGCTATAGAGAGAGCACACACCAAGTGACTGAGGGGGACGCTTTTTTGTGACGGACCACATCCGGTGCTGCTCGTAAATACGTTATTTCGTTTTTACTGATAGATAATTAGTTATAAGCGGTACTGCATTTTAAATAAAAATAGAATAAATCCGCTTATGAATTATAAAACTTAGTCAATCCGCTGTAAAGCTAACAGATTATTTAGCAACGCTACAAGCGGATTAGCGCAACAGCGCTACCTAGCGGTCGGAGGGCCCACCACTGACAACGGACTTTACGTCACTCGGAACCGGATCCTGTCCGGTCCAAAAGCGGAGTGGGCTTTACCCGAACCTCGGCTAACAACACGTTGTAACAGATTAGGTAAAAATGGAGCAGCAAAGAGTGAAACAGACCTTCAACAGCAAACCGCAGATGTAAAAACATGAAGCCGAGCCGTGACACGGCGGTCACAACAAAGAAAAATGCATGCAGCCTCGCGACACGTAACGAAACGTCTCACAAAAACAGACAAAACATTCATCCGCACTTCAAGCACACGTTCAAAAGTGAAAGAAAAAAATAATTCTAACGGGAAACGCACCAGACAATGCCACGATTAGCAATCTCTGAGACACTCACCAGCCAAAACCATTCCATAAGTCCACAACAGGATGCAAACTAATGCCAACAACACCGTAACAATAATAAGCTACACAAAACAACTTAATAATCGTTCTAGGAACTCGGACGAGCCACCAAATGTAATGAAATATCCCCGTACGGGCCACCAATATGTAACGAATAATGTGGGGTAAGGTATTTAAACACTTACTGGACCACCATTATTGTAGAGATATAGGACTTACTGGTCAGTTTACTGACTTACCTATAGTTTTAGGTGCGCATCGCTGAGCAGACTTTTATCTGCACAAACATGCCACCAATTCACGGGGTCTCAACTTTTTCAGAATAAATCAATAAATCTGTGATGTGATTAGCCAGAAATGTAACTTCACAAGAGAATCCAACTTATGTTGGTCTACCAGAAAAATAGACCTTTTATTGAAACTATCACAAAAATTACATTAAACATTTGTATCGATATTAGCTCTGATTTACTAACTACATTGACAAGAATTCAAATTAAAACAAACAGACAGTTAGAAACTTTTATGTTGGTACATTTACTTGACAGATTAATAGCTTATGAAAAATAAGAAATAGGAGGAAGAAGGTGAAAGCTAAGTTAACTGAAATTGATTTTTTGAAACAACCAGAGTGGCACCTTCCCATACGGATCCGGCTGTACCTCCGACACGTGCAGCATACAAACAAAGCCTCTTTACCTGGTGACGATAGTCCCTTGGAGGTGAGGACAGAGAAGTTTGTGGACAACAACGGACTGTGTTGTCCCGTTGAGGTCCAGTCGACTTTGTGCGTGTATGACTGGATCAGACGAGCCAGGAGCATGCTTTCACCGGCAAGAACAGGCCCCAGCTACTGGCTGAACTTTCAAAATAAACTTCAGAAAACAAATTCTTCCAGAAGATGAGTGAGTGAGTTACAGTAAGCTTTACTGTAACTCCAGCTGAAACGTGGGTCTATTTGACATATGACCGGAACGTCTCCAGCTTTTCCAGAGGAGGAAACCAGTTGCGAGTTAGTTCTCTCCAAGCACTAAAGCCAAAAATGCAGGAAGTGCCCTTTTAAGAAGGGGGTGTGACTTAGTCACATACTTCCTGCTGATTGGCTGTCCATCACTAGAGAAGGAGTGACTTTGCAAGTGAGTGAGTTTGAGTGACAGATGATAGGGTAGACAAAACATAGAAAACATACGTGAGAAGATGCAGGTGCATGTGAACAAGCAATGTAACTTGTTTTGAGAACAGATTCATTGTTTTTAGAAAGGACGGGAGACCGAAAGCAAGCTATGTCTAGCACTTTTCCTTCGAAACAAAAACAGTTCAAACAAATACGAAGGATTGTTCATTCAACTTTAGACACTTATTCTGCATAGAGCAGACAGTTTAAAGCACGATCATTCTGAGATGTTCTCTTAACTTTGTCATATTTAAAATATACCAGCTTAGTAAAATCATCATTAAATGACAAAAATATACTGTTGATCAATTCTGAATTAACACACATTAAAGAGAAAGTTCAATCTGATTAATTAGTGTCCATTAATTCATAATAATTGTTAACCAATATAAGTGTCCAATCGTCTCCTTGAGGGCTTCAAGAAGGTGTAACACTTAGAGTTTCAAAGAGATGCAGAGAGGTGTACTTGAAGGTCAAGCCTAAAATATCAGAGGTTAGGTGTATCACTACACCAGTCTAACATACTTTTCGCCCACTCCAGATTCCCTCATGCAATACCACACCTCCTCTCTTGGCACCCTGTCATATGCTTTTTCTAAATCCACAAACACCCAATGGAGTTCTTTCTGACCCTCTCTGTACTTCTCTATCAACATCCTCAAAGCAAAGATTGTCATGATCTGCGCCTGTCAGGCTCTGCGCCTGTCATGTTTTTTTCTGTTTTTGCTCACTCCTCAGTTCCTGCCTCATCGCTAATCATTTTCACCTGTTGTCCATAGCTAATCACTTTCACCTGCCGCCTGCCCAGGTGCTCTGAGTTTTACTCACTATCCCTCAGTATATAAAAGCCCTCTCATTCATCTGTTCCTTGCCGGGTCATAAATCAAATCCAATCCATTCCTCCCTGATGTCTGGTGGAGCCATTTATCATTCCTTCGAGACGACTCGCTGGGGGCGTGGCAACTGTTCGAGCAAGCATGGAAGGAGAGCTGTGTGTTACGCTCATTGCTGCTCGCTCGCGTTCAGCCAGGTCTACCTCCCAACTCACCTCCTGCTGATCACAACTCCTCATCTTCATCAAGTCCTCTTCTGAGCTCACCCACAGCAGCTGAAAGTCCCACAGCAGCTCCCACCCATCCACCCACAGCTGAACATCTGAGCCCAGTAGCAGCTTCTCAGCCTGATGCACCTCTCAGCTCTCCAGAGGTTGTACCTCCCAGCTCAGGTCCAGCAGCACCAAGACTGGCCCTTCTGGTGCCAGCACCCAGACTGGCTCCTGCTGTTTCAGCACCAAGACTGGTCCCAGTACCAAGACTGGTTTCAGCGGGTCATGCACCAGTTCCTGATCCACCAGACACTGGTCCAGATGTGATCCTGGGTGCTGAGGTCCTCTCTGCCGCTGGAGATCAGGGACCAGCCGCAAAGGACTCTGAACTGGCTGCTGCAGACCTCGACGCTTCGGCTGCTGCAGACCTCGACGCTTCGGCTGCTGCAGACCTCGACGCTTCGGCTGCTGCAGACCTCGACGCTTCGGCTGCTGCAGACCTCGACGCTTCGGCTGCTGCAGACCTCGACGCTTCGGCTGCTGCAGACCTCGACGCTTCGGCTGCTGCAGACCTCGACGCTTCGGCTGCTGCAGACCTCGACGCTTCGGCTGCTGCAGACCTCGACGCTTCGGCTGCTGCAGACCTCGACGCTTCGGCTGCTGCAGACCTCGACGCTTCGGCTGCTGCAGACCTCGACGCTTCGGCTGCTGCAGACCTCGTCTTCTCAGAGGGTCCAGACGCCGAGGGTCCAGACGCCGAGGGTCCAGACGCCGAGGGTCCAGACGCCGAGGGTCCAGACGCCGAGGGTCCAGACGCCGAGGGTCCAGACGCCGAGGGTCCAGACGCCGAGGGTCCAGACGCCGAGGGTCCAGACGCCGAGGGTCCAGACGCCGAGGGTCCAGACGCCGAGGGTCCTCACGACGTCTCAGCAGAGGGTCCTCACGACGTCTCAGAGGGTCCCGACGACGAGGGTCCTGAAGACGTCTCGCCGCTCGACGAGGGTCCTCACAAAGACGAGGGTCCGGATGACGTCACAGAGGAGCCCGACGACGAGGGTCCGGATGACGTCACAGAGGAGCCCAACAACGTGGGTCCGGATGACGTCACAGAGGAGCCCGACAACATCTCACTGCCCGACGACGTCTCGGAGGATCCTCACGACGTCTCAGAGGGTCCTCACGACGAGGGTCTCGACGAAGCAGACGACATCTCCGAGGGTCTCGACGACGAGGGTCTCGACGAAGCAGACGACATCTCCGAGGGTCTCGACGACGAGGACCCCGACGACGTCTCAGAGGGTCCTGACGACGTGGTCCCCGACGACGTGGTCCTCAACGACGTCTCAGAGGGTCCTGACGACGGGGGTCCCAGCGCCGCAGACGCCTCGTCCTCGACAGAGAGTCCCAGCGCCACAGACGTCTTATCGCTTGCCTCGACGCCCGACAACATCTCGGCACCCAACGACGGGGGTCCTGGCGATGACGATGTGTTCCGGCCGACGACTGTGTTCCGGCCGACGACTGTGTTCCGGCCGACGACTGTGTTCCGGCCGACGACTGTGTTCCGGCCGACGACGGTGTTCCGGCCGACGATGGTGTTCCGGCCGACGACGGTGTTCCGGCCGACGAAGGTGTTCCGGCCGACGAAGGTGTTCCGGCCGACGAAGGTGTTCCGGCCGACGAAGGTGTTCCGGCCGACGAAGGTGTTCCGGCCGACGAAGGTGTTCCGGCCGACGAAGGTGTTCCGGCCGACGAAGGTGTTCCGGCCGACGAAGGTGTTCCGGCCGACGAAGGTGTTCCGGCCGTTGCTGGGCGTTACTCCGGTCGCCCGCCTAACGCATCGCCCCTCGATGGACGTCCTCCTGAACTGGCTGATGGCGATGGGCGGCCTCCTGGTCAGCCCCCGGATCTAGCTGGTGGTGATGGGCGTCCTCCTGGGCGTCCCCCGGATCTGGCTGGTGGTGATGGGCGTCCTCCTGGGCGTCCCCCGGATCTGGCTGGTGGTGATGGGCGTCCTCCTGGGCGTCCCCCGGATCTGGCCGGTGTTGGCCCGCCGTCCTGCCGGTTGCCTCCCTCCGCCCGCCCTTGTTCTTTTGGGGGGTCCTTCTTGGGGGTGTCGGGTGCCACCCTTGAGGGGGGGGTTCTGTCATGATCTGCGCCTGTCAGGCTCTGCGCCTGTCATGTTTTTTCTGTTTTTGCTCACTCCTCAGTTCCTGCCTCATCGCTAATCATTTTCACCTGTTGTCCATAGCTAATCACTTTCACCTGCCGCCTGCCCAGGTGCTCTGAGTTTTACTCACTATCCCTCAGTATATAAAAGCCCTCTCATTCATCTGTTCCTTGCCGGGTCATAAATCAAATCCAATCCATTCCTCCCTGATGTCTGGTGGAGCCATTTATCATTCCTTCGTCTTTCCTGTTCGTCTGCATTCTGGGTCTGCGTCCTCCACCGGAACCGTATTGTGACAAAGATGGCATCTGTGGTGCTCTTTCTTGGCATGAAACCATACTGCTGCTCACAGATACTGTAGTCACTTCTTGTCTAAGCCTTCCATCCATAATTCTCTCCCAGATCTTCATCGTGTGACTCATCAACTTAATTCCCCTGTAGTTGCTACAACTCTGTACATCACCCTTGTTCTTAAAAATGGGAACCAGCACACTTCTTCTCCATTCTTCAGGCATTTTCTCACCCTCAAATATTCCATTAAATATTTGAGTCAAAAACCTCACTGCCATCTCTCCAAGACATTTCCAAACCTCCACTGGTATGTCATCAGGTCCTACTGCCTTCCCCTTCTTCATTCTTTTCAGAGCTTTCCGGACTTCACCCTCACTAATCTTTCCCACTTCCATGTCCACAGTCTGTATGACCTCCACTCTTCTTTCTCTTTCATTCTCTTCATTCATTAGCTCCTCAAAGTAATCCTTCCATCTTCCCATCACACTCTCCTCACTTGTTAGAACATTCCCATTCCCATATTTAATAAGCCTAACCTGCTGCACATCCTTTCCAGCCTGATCCCTCTGTCTTGCCAATTGGTACAAGTCCTTCTCCTAACGCATCGCCCCTCGATGGACGTCCTCCTGAACTGGCTGATGGCGATGGACTCTTTGGTGTCCAGTCTCCCATACAACTCATTGTACACCCTCTGCTTTAACTTAGCTACTTCCTTCTTTGCTCTACGTCCCATCTCCTTATATTCATGTCTCCTCTCTTCAGTCCTCTCACTGTCATATTTCTTCTTGGCTAATCTCTTTCTTTGAATGGCGTCCTGCACTTCACTATTCCACCACCAGGTTTCCTTATCATCCATTCTCTGTCCAGATGACACACCAAGTACCTTCCTACCTGTCTCTCTAATTACTGTTGCTGTAGTAGCCCAGTCACTTGGAAGCTCTTTCTTACCACCCAGAGCCTTTAACAGCTCGTCTCTGAATTTCTCACAACATTCTTCCTTCTTTAGCTTCCACCATTTGGTCTTCTTCTCTGGTTTTACTCTTTTTCTCTTCTTCGCAACAACAGTCATTCTACACACAACCATCCGATGCTGTCTGGCCACGCTCTCCCCTGCTACAACCTTACAGTCTCCAATCTCTCTCAGGTTTCCTCTTCTACACAGAATGTAATCGACCTGTGTACTCCTTCCTCCACTCTTATAGGTCACTCTATGTTCCTCCCTCTTTTGGAAATAGGTATTGACTATAGCCATTTCCATTCTCTTGGCAAAATCCACCACCATCTGTCCTTCCTGGTTTCTTTCCTTGACACCAAACCTACCCATCACTTCCTCATCCCCTCTGTTTCCTTCACCAACATGTCCATTCAGGTCTGCTCCAATCACCACTCTTTCCTCCCTGGGAATACTCTCTATCACTTCATCCAAATCTTTCCAAAATTTATCTTTCTCCTCCGCATCACATCCAACCTGATCAGTAATCATTAGATACAGTAATTAAAAAGTCATGGCTGAACTATTCCTTTAAATGTGGAGCTGAACTTACATTGAGAGTAAAGAGGGTAAGAAGGACTTGTAATGATTGACATGACAGAGGGATCAGGCTGGAAAGGATGTGCAACAGGTTAGGCTTGTTCATCCATCCATTCTCTTCCGCTTATCTGGGGTTGGGTCGCGGGGGTAGCAGCCTATAAGTAAGAAAGCCCAGACTTCCCTCTCCCAAGCCACTTGGGCCAGCTCCTCCGGGGGAATCCCAAGGCGTTCCCAGGCAAGCCGAGAAACATAGTCCCTCCAGCGTGTCCTTGGTCTTCCTCTGGGTCTCCTTGCAGTGGGACATGTCCAGAACACCTGCAGGGAGGCATCCAGGAGGCATCCTAACCAGATGCCCGAGCCACCTCAACTGGCTCCTCTTGATGTGGAGAAGCAGCGGCTCTACTCTGAGTCCCTCTCGGATGACCGAGCTTCTCACCCTATCTCTAATGCTACGTCCAGACCGAACGCTTTTTGAGCGGCCAAAAAGCGCGAAACACCTCAAATTGAACGCACTGGACCCAGTGGTGTTCAGACCGGAACGTGAAGCGGCGGCGGCGGTGGCGGCGGGGTGTGGGAGGAGTTAGCAGAGCTTACTTGCTAAACGTGAAAAGTTCACAATTCAAAACTTACCCGATATCCCGACTTCCTCACTGGCACTCCGCCAGGCAAGGTCCTTTTTATTTCTCCTCCATACATGAACAGGACTTTGCGGGTTGTTTCCGTGTCTCACAAACAATACGTCACACAGTTGCGCAATACCCGTCCCCTCGTTACCGCGTCACATAGCTACTCTCCCTCTCTCCTCCCCCGACTCTCCCTGATTGGTTGACAGACGCGTTGAACGGCGAAATCTTCGGCATTTTCAAGGCGAGCTGTGGAGGCTGCCGCAGGCACCGCATGCACGGAAAACGCTCTGCCGCCCTTTCCGCACCGCTCAAAACGGATGTGACGCGATGCGCGACCCCTGGAGGCACGTCCCCCATTGACTTTGCATGTAAACCATCCGCTCCTGCAGCTCAAAATGCGTTCGGTGTGGACGTACCATAAGGGAGAGCCCAGACACCCTGTGGAGAAAACTCATTTCAGCCGCTTGTATCCGAGATCTCGTTATTTCGGTCATAACCCAAATCTCATGACCATAGATGAGGGTGGGAACGTCGATCGGTAAATTGAGAGCTTTGCCTTTTGACTCAGCTCTCTCTTCACCACGACAGACCGGTACAGCGCCCGCTTCACTGCGGACGCTGCACCTATCCGCCTATCGATCTCACGCTCCAGTTTTCCCTCATTCGTGAACAAGACCCCGAGATACTTAAACTCCTCCACTTGGGGCAGGACCTCCTCCCCGACCCGGAGAGGGCATTCTACCCTTTTCCGGCTCAAGACCATGGCCTCGGATTTGGAGGAACTGATCCTCATCCCGGCCGCATCACACTCGGCTGCAAACCGCTCCAGTGAAAGCTGTAGATCACGACCTGATGAAGCCAATAGGACCACATCATCTGCAAAAAACAGAGAAGTGATTCTAAGGCCACCAAAACGGATCCTCTCAACACCTTGGCTGCGCCTAGAAATTCTGTCCATAAAAGTTATGAACAGAATCGGTGACAAAGGGCAACCTTGGCGGAGTCCAACTCTCACCGGAAACGAGCCTGACTTACTGCCGGCAATGTGGACCAAGCTCTGACACCGGTCGTACAGGGACCTAACAGCCCATATCAAAGGGCCTGGTACCCCATACTCCCGGAGTACCCCCCACAGAACCCCCCGAGGGACGCGGTCGAATGCCTTCTCCAAGTCCACAAAGCACATGTAAACTGGTTGGGCAAACTCCCACGCACCCTCCAGGACCCTGCTGAGGGTGTAGAGCTGGTCCAGTGTTCCACGACCAGCACGAAAACCACACTGCTCCTCCTGAATCCGAGGTTCGACTATCCGACGGACCCTCCTCTCCAGAACCCCTGAATAGACCTTACCAGGGAGGCTTAAGAGTGTGATCCACCCTTAGGCTTGTTAAAGAAAGGAATTGTAATGTTCTAACAAGTGAGGAGAGTGTGACAGGAAGATGGAAGGAGTACTTTGAGGAGCTAATGAATGAAGAGAATGAAAGAGAAAGAAGAGTAGAGATCATAGAGCTTTGGAGCGTGACGTCACGGTCCGCGGCGCAAAGCATGATGGTCCATGGCGCACAGCATTGTGGGAAAGAAATCGCCATTTTAAAAGCCCTCTAAAAGAAGCTCTGTCTCTCGTTTTTTTGTTAGAATCTAAGAAGGTTGTAACAGTTTTGCAATGGTCTAAACATGCTGTGTTATTGGATGTAATGTCCGGTCACACGACCTGAAAGTAGATAGAAAACGGACTTTGTTTCTGTTTCCTGTTCGCTGCTGGAAGCAGCGCGAGGGAGCTCATGTGTCGGACCTAACAAAAAGGAGATGAATGTCCTGATATCAGCTGTGAAACGTCCTGATATAACTTTCTCCATGTCCCAAAATAACTGCTAGTTTGTTCCAGACATCCTGGTGAGTGTATAAATTCGTTTTGTTGGAGTTGTGCCATAATTTTTGCCACGATTTTGTCCGGGTGTTTAGTTCATAGAAGTGGGTCAGCCTAGTTTAGGTTGGGTTTATATTTTTTATATAACGTTGTCTGATTTTAGACAGAGTGGACAGCTGTGTTATTGTGAAATAAACTGTTTAAAGTTTCTAGTGTGTTGTCACTGTTACTGTATTAATACTGACCTGTGTTCTGATCTATCCTTGTCAAGGCAAAACTTCATATGAAATGAATGAAAACTCCAGAAGAGCTCAGTCAGGCTGCAGATGGAGAAGCAGGACCAGCAACTACAAATACTGTACACCGTCCATGTTGCTCAGGTAGTACCACATAAAACAATTTCTTCATGCACAAACAGAAAGGTAGTAGTCATCTGTTACAGAACAGGTCAGAGCTGAATAAAAACCAGCTGGAAAAAGTAAATTTAAAGTATTAAATAGGACTTCCTTGTTTTGTCATCATTGTTTAATGTGTCACACAAAACTCTGTCTAATACCTGTGTCTTTTTCTCTTCAAGGGATGGAGGTGACAAGCTCATAACAGAAGGACGTTGTTATCTGACAGAGGCTTTGATATTAGACTGTGTGAGAGTCAAGGTTCTTTATTGTCATTCACATCACATGTTGTACGTGAGGTGGAACGAAGCTGTGTACACAGGGTCCCTCTCAACGTTTCATCAAAATCTTTCCAGATATTTAGCTAACAAACAGCGTTGAGTCCATTAGTTAACGGCAACGTTCAGAGCAGACGTGTGGAACAAGGCGCAGCCCTCAGAGCATGCGTTAAGGACAACTCTCAGCTCACCTGCAGCCCTCAGAGCATGCGTTAAGGACAACTCTCAGCTCACCTGCAGCCCTCAGAGCATGCGTTAAGGACAACTCTCAGCTCACCTGCAGCCCTCAGAGCATGCGTTAAGGACAACTCTCAGCTCACCTGCAGCCCTCAGAGCATGCGTTAAGGACAACTCTCAGCTCACCTGCAGCCCTCAGAGCATGCGTTAAGGACAACTCTCAGCTCACCTGCAGCCCTCAGAGCATGCGTTAAGGACAACTCTCAGCTCACCTGCAGCCCTCAGAGCATGCGTTAAGGACAACTCTCAGCTCACCTGCAGCCCTCAGAGCATGCGTTAAGGACAACTCTCAGCTCACCTGCAGCCCTCAGAGCATGCGTTAAGGACAACTCTCAGCTCACCTGCAGCCCTCAGAGCATGCGTTAA
Organism: Garcialebias charrua; assembly: GCA_038048925.1. NCBI lineage: Eukaryota > Metazoa > Chordata > Actinopteri > Cyprinodontiformes > Rivulidae > Garcialebias > Garcialebias charrua. Next base: position 42 of record JBBPBX010017685.1, on the reverse strand, counting down.
GGACAACTCTCAGCTCACCTGCAGCCCTCAGAGCATGCGTTA
>JBBPBX010017684.1:0-30329 GCA_038048925.1 Garcialebias charrua | reverse complement strand
TATATATATGACGCACGACTGCACACCATCATACAGCTCCAACCACTTCATCAAGTTTGCGGACGACACAACAGTGGTAGGTCTCATCAGCAACAACGATGAGACAGACTACAGGAACGAGGTGAGCCACCTGGCCTTGTGGTGCGGACACAACAATCTCACTCTCAACGTAGAGAAGACAAAGGAGATTGTTGTGGACTTCAGGAAGAGGGATGCACAACATGCCTCTCTGACCATCAACAACACAGAAGGACTTGTACCAATTGGCGAGACAGGGTGATCAGGCTGGAAAGGGTGTGCAACAAGTTAGGTTTATTAAAGGACAACACCCACCGTGACAGTAACAATTCACCATATTGGAGAATTACTGTAGTATTTTATGAATTTTATTTTCATTTTTGCATTTGGGCCAGGCGAGGGTTAAAAAAAAAAAAAAAAAAACAACCCACTCCCGAATGAATCCGGAAACCTGGCCGAAAAGTCCCGAAGGGTCATGCCTTTCGTTACATTGATCTCCACCCAGAAAGCAAGGCAGAAGGTAGGAGTGAGTTTCCATGGAGGTTTATGAGAGTGAGAGTAAAACTGCATATTTCCTGGTGCATTTTTGTGTACAACTGGACCAGTGGTCTGCTTTTATTTATTATTTATTTTATAGACCTTTTTAATAAGATATAACACCGCTGCGACTGTTGCTGGCTGCTCTCCTCTCCTCTGCCCAGAGAGGAGCGAGCCGCGCGGCTTCTCCCTGGCTCCCCGTTCCGCTGCGGGTCAGCTTTGAAGTTCGTGCTGGGGCTCGGTTCTGTCCAGCCTTGTTGCTGGAGCACGGGGAAGCACAGAGAGCACGGGGAAGCCCGCGCGCGATGGTACATCCAGACCGACAGAGCTCCGCGCTGCGGCTGCCTTTCTACTCCCGACCTGTCTGGTCAGGGGAGAGAATAAAAAGGCGATGCGGAAATGAATGAATTTGTCGCGATCAAGCGAATTAAACTAGTATGTCTACGTGGATGCTGCTCAGAATATGACAGACATCAGTGAGCAACCGCTTCTCTTTTTTTTTCCTCTCTTAGAGCAGCGGTCATGGAAGTTGATGAAGGCTTATTAAAACTCCGCCTGTAACTCCAAGGCGGAATCTTTAGTGATGTGAATGCCCATATTTGGAGAGGGGCAGATCTTCCCGGAGCTTCTGCTAAAATCTGCTATAAATCATGAAATAACACATTTTGCATTATTTCTCTACAATATAAATAAACGCTCCTGTATTATTTTTAAATAAATTAATAAATATTAATGGCGATGCAATTTGAAAACATGGTGGGTCATGGACTTTAAAGATAGGAATTGTAATGTTCTTACAAGTGATGAGAGTGTGACAGGAAGACGGAAGGAGTACTTTGAGGAGCTACTGAAGGAAGAGAATGAAAGCAAAAGAAGAGTAGAGGTCATAGAAACTGTGGACAAGGAAGTCTGACAGATTAGTGAGGGTGAAGTCCAGAAAGCTCTGAAAAGAATGAAGAAGGGGAAGGCAGTAGGGCCTGATGACATACCAGTGGAGGTTTGGAAATGTCTTGGAGTGATGGCAGTGAGTTTTTTTAATCAAAATCTTCAACAGCATATTTGAGGGTGAGAAAATGCCTGAGGAATGGAGAAGAAGTGTGCTGGTGCCCATTTTTAAAAACAAGGGTGATGTACAGAGTTGTTGCAACTACAGAGGAATTAAGTTGATGAGCCACACAATGAAGATCTGGCAGAGAGTTGTGGAAGCAAGACTTAGACAAGAGGTGACTATCTGTGAGCAGCAGTATAGTTTCATGCCAAGAAAGAGCACCACAGATGCCATCTTTGCTTTGAGGATGTTGATAGAGAAGTACAGAGAGGGTCAGAAAGAACTCCATTGTGTCTTTGTGGATTTAGAAAAAGCATATGACAGAGCGCCAAGAGGAGGTGTGGCATGAGAAAATCTGGAGTGGCAGAAAAGTATGTCAGACTGGTACAGGACATGTATGAGGACAGCAGGACAGTGGTGAGATATTCTGTAGGAGTGACATATAGCTTCAAGGTGTAGGTGGGAGTGTATCAAGGATCGGCTCTGAGCCCCTTCTTGTTTGCTCTGGTGATGGACCAACTAACAGATGAGGTCAGGCAGGAATCTCCATGGACTATGATTTTTGCAGATGACATTGTGATCTGTGGTGAGAACAGGGAACATGTGGAAGAGAATTTGGAGAGGTGGAGGTATGCACTTGAAAGAAGAGGAATTAAGTCAGTCGTAGTAAGAAAGAGTACACGTGTGTGAATGAGAGGGAGGCCAGTGGAACAGTGAGGCTACAAGGATCAGAGGTCACAAAGGTGCAGGACTTCAAGTACTTGGGGTCCACTGTCCAGGAAAATGGGGACTGTGGGAAAGAAGTGAAAAAGAGAGTCCAGGCAGGATGGAGTGGATGGAGAAAAGTATCAGGAGTGATATGTGACAAAAACGTGTCGGCAAAGGTCAAAGGAAAAAGAAAAGTTTACAAGACAGTGGAGAGACCAGTTCCCTTTCAGTCTGGTCTCTCGGTGCAACATACTTGCTATGGGAATTGCACCCCCGCGCGATTACCTGAAGGAATATACTCACGCCTTTACGGCTAGGGCGTCACCGCCGCGCCAGAGGCCCCGCCCTCTGGGTACTTAAGCGGCTGATGCCCCTCCATCTTTCTCTTTTTTGCCCTTCACCTCGCTTAACACCTGAACTTCGTGGGACTTCTCTGTTGTCGCATCGCTCGACTGAGGTGAGCTTGCTCCCTACACTGAGCGTACAGAGAAATTTTCCTGCGTATTGCTGGGCTGGCGAAAGCTAGTCCAGCGTTTTTCTACTCACCTCGAAGTTTTCTTCTTTTCCGCAGCTTCGCTCGATGACGCTAACTGCGTCACAACCTCCTGCTAATCATTAGCAGGCTAACCAGCGAAAGCAAGATGACGGAGAAGACGGCTTCGAACAAAAGAAAACTAGGAACAACTTCGACGCTTCTCGCCGGACATGGCTCCCGAGAAGGGAAAACGGAGGACAAGGAGGAAGAAAACCAGGACGACGAGTCCTCGCTCGCGCCCATGCCCCAGCGGCTGCGGCTACTCCCTCTCGGCGACGGACACCCACGAGGCCTGTCCTGTCTGCCTAGGGATTCTGCACGCGAGGAAAGCGTTGGAATTCCCCGACTCCTGACCCCACTGCCGTCGAATGTCGGCAGTAGTGAGGAAACGATGTGCTGACGCGTTGGCCAAATCCATGGCTAGGAACGCGGCGCTGAAGGTCGCACGTTGCACTAAAGTGCTCGCTCCTGAACCGGAGCTCGAAAATGTGGACATGGAATGCAACGGTCGAGTCGGAGAGGACAACATGTCGGACTCCACATTTGCCGTCAAGGACTCGACGCCCGAAGTGTCCGACCAAGACGCTGAATATGGTCACAAAGGAGAAACTGTGGATTCCTCCCAGAACCTGGCGCAAATCCTTTCGGAACCGGACTTGTCGGTACCTGCTCTGTTTGACCTGTGTCATAGGGCGGAGGATGCCCTGCAGGTCAAGTGGCCAGACCCCACACCTTGCCAACAGGCTACGAGGCTAGCGGGAAGCTACTTCTACGCGACTCAGCCGACAACGTCGCAGAAAATGCCAATTTTTCCGGACTTCCTCATGGAGCTCAAATGCTCCTGGGTGAAACCCAGAGCTTCCATCATGCTGCCATTATCCCGACTCCTTGATGTTGCGGGAATGGAGACAGCGTGCCTCGCCAGCGCACCCCTGATAGAGGAGACCCTGGCGGCTCACTTGGCCCCCAAAGCAACGGGGACGAAACCAGCGCTACCCAACAGGGCCTGCCGCGCTTCCGAGAAACAACTCGAGAAGTGTTACAAGGCTCAGGGCCTCGCAGCTAACGCAATGAATGCATCGTCCATGGTGCAGGCGTACCTGGCAGAAAAACTGCAAGATATCTAAGTAACAAAAGACGAGCAGGCCACAACGGAAGCCATGGAGGAGGCCCGCCGTGCCTCTGACCTCGTGCTCCGCATGATGGGGACAATAGCCATTTCCCAGGGCAAAGCAATGGCGGAAATAGGCGTCGCCCAACATCATCTTTGGTTAACATTGTCGGACCTCCCGGAAAACCAGAGGTCCACTTTCCTCCAACACCTGATCGAGTCGACGGGACTCTTCAGGAGAAACCTGGAACGCGTCCAGGCTAGGCTGGAACAAAGATACAAACAGGCGGAAGCCCTCTGCGAGGGGTTGCCTAGGAAAAGCTTTGCACCCCAAAGGGAGACACGCGTGGCCACCCACGGAAGAGACCCGCTGGTGACGGTGAAACTTTCCAGTACCGGCCGAGGACTTCTTCAGTGACCCCCGGGGGCCAAGATGGTGTAGAGGCAGGGCTGCCGACTTGGGACCCGAAGGACACAGGTTCAAACTCCGGCCTCTGCCACTACACACCTTGGGGTGTCTATGAGTGCACACCTATTTCCACAGCTCCCCGGGCACTTTCTATGGCTGCTCACTGCACCACCTGGTGGTGGTTGGGTTAAATGCAGAGACGAATTTCGTCTTGTATGGGAAACATACACAGATGACAGAAATGTGACATTTACATGTGGAAAGCAGACTCGGACCTGATGAAACTGGACAAAATGATAATTTTACAGGTTTGCCCGCCCACGTGGTATGGGAAACTAACTTCTTGAGCCCAGTCTCCTCTTGTAAAAAACTACGAGGAGCTAGTGACATGTGTGCGCGCACCAAACATGACTCGCCTATTGCATGTGTAAACAAAACAAACACTGTTTCAGACATGTACAAAAATAAAAGTACCAAAGCACAGACTGCCCTGGTTCTTGACTCGAGTCCCATTTTTATAAACAAACCATGTGGTCAAACTATGAACCGCAGCGAGATACACAAGCTCTGCCAGAGACGGTCAGATCTCGCGATATCTTCTGTCGGGCCGACCAGCCTGCTCGAAAGAGCGCAAGAGGGGTCAAAGGTCACCCCTTTGGCGCTAAAACACGACGAGCAGCAATTCAACATGCCCTCCAGGCTCAGGCGCATGCGCAGGCCTGGAAGGCGTGTCTACCAAATGATTGGGTCATGACAACGATATGTCACGGGCTCAAGTTGCAGTTCTCAAAAAGACCGCCCCGCTTCACAGGGGTGCTGCAATCTAAGATCAACCCTACACGTGCTAAGGGAGGAAGTTTCGACAATGCTTCAAAAGTGAGTGATTAGTTTGGTCTCGGGACGCAAACTATGCTCTGGCCACTACAGCAAGTACTTCCTGGTGCCCAAAAAGGATCATTCCCTGAGACCGATTCTGGATCTCAGGACTCTCAACAAGAGGATTAAAACATTTAAGTTCAAGATGCTTACACTGCGGCAAGTTCTCCAGTCTGTGAGACCTGGAGACTACGTATGTACAGTGGATTTAAAAGATGCCTATTTTCATATAGGCGTGTGGAGGAAACACAGAAAGTTCCTCCGCTTTGCCTTCGAGGGAAACGCTTATGAATTCAAAGCTTTACCTTTCGGTTTAAAGACTGCTCCGCGTACATTTACTAAATGTCTGGATGCAGCCCTGATCCCTCTTAGGAATCAAGGCCTCAGGGTCATGAATTACTTGGATGACCTACTGATTCTGGCTGAAAGCAGAAAGCAGGCCTAGTCACACTCTTATAAGGTGATTTCTCACCTGGAGTCTCTCGGTTTTGTCATAAACATACAAAAAAGCGATTTGACTCCATCACAGGTTACCGTATTTCTGGGAGTACAGATCAACACTGTCCAGTACAGAGCATGACTCTCGAAGGAACGTTTCCTCCATTCACCGTTGCCTGGAAATATTTAAACTGGACCAACGGGTCCCTGTGAAAACCTGCCAATGCCTTTTAGGCCTCTTGGCAGCAGCCATTCCCTGTATGCCACACACATTACTGAAAATGCGGCCCATACAGGTATGGCTGAACCAACGAATACAACCCGACCTGCCTAACCAAGCAGGAAAGGTTAGGATAGATTCAGAGTGCCTGGAGGCCCTGGAACCCTGGAGACATCTGTCCGTTTTCACGGAAGGGGTCTCACTGGGAAGGGTGTCATCTCGTGTGGTCATCACGACGGACGCCTCAAAAACAGGATGGGGGGCAATCTGTAGAAATCAGAACGCCCGCGGCCTTTGGAATGAGCAGGAAGCGAGATTACATATCAACTTCCTGGAGTTGCTGGCCGTATTCCTGTCATTAAAATACTTCTTCAACAAAGGTCTGATTGCTGGACAACATATCCTGGTGAAATCAGATAACAGGACCACAGTGTCCTTCATCAACAGAGAGGGAGGGACAAGGTCCCAGGCCCTCCTCGGACTGGCGCAGAGGATGCTCACATGGTGTGCTCCAAGAATCTTGTCACTTAGGGCGACTCATGTCCCTGGTGAACTAAATTATGGAGCAGACGCCCTCTCAAGAGGACCTCTTTTGGCGTCAGAATGGAGCCTGAACCCACGGATTGTGGAACAGGTCTGGTCACGATTTGGGAGAGCCTCTGTGGACCTGTTCGCTTGCAAGGCTAGCTCACACTGTGACCTCTACTTCTCCTTGAGGGAAGCAGACGCTCCATTGGGTATGGATGCTCTGGCACATGATTGGCCTGCAGGGGTGCTCTACTATGCCTTTCCACCGGTCCCTCTGATTGGGGCGACATTGGAATGGGTACGCCAGGGAGCCCTCTCCTTGATTCTCATAGCCCCCAGGTGGCCACAGAAAATGTGGTTCCCGGAGTTGATATCAATGTTATCAGGGATACCATGGCAATTGCCTTCTCACAGGGACCTGCTGACTCAGGCACGTGGACAGCTTCTACACCCACATCCAGAGTTATGGCAACTTTCAGCCTGGCCTCTGAAGGGAACTGGCTGAGGGTCTAAGGCTTTGGTTGCTTTGTCCCAAAACTGATCTAAGTAAGGACCTGGGAGGTTACCCTGTGCTTGGCCTGGGTTTTCTATCTTCACCAGTGCTGGGCAACGCTAATCCATAAATTAGTCCCACAATTTCTAAAACGCTTATTAATTTATTTAGTCCCACAACTTCAAAAGCACAAATGTCTTAAGAAATTTAGTGGAAGCTAAACTAATCCGCTATTTACATTCAACAAATGGTAGTTGGCAAGTTTTGCAATATTTGCATTACACTGCCACCTACCGCTCAGTAACATGGCTGCAGCATCAGACACTGGACAATATGTATAATAATAATAATACAGTATATGTTGGTGAGTCCTCCATGTTGGCTCTAATCTGCCCTGTGAGAAATTCATAGTAAATGTAACAAAAAGGAAAAAGTTCATAGCATTAAATTCAAACAGAAGTTCAAATTATTTCATCCTGAAAGAACTCTGGCTAACTACTGTAGCTCTTTTATAACATGGAGTTAAACTCAAAGTAGTCTCCTCAGATAAATAGTGTTACCATTATTTTTATATTAAAGTTTCTGTTAACTTATTATTTTTATTTTAAAGTTTCTGTTAACTTATTATTTTTATATTTGATTGTTTCTGTTCAGTGCCCTGATACAACTTCTGTTGTGACTTGGAGCTATACAGTATAAATAAACTGAACTGAATTGAATTGACATGTTTTTTTTTAACCCCGCCTACAAAAAGAATCGGAATCGAGAATTGGAAAGAACCGGAATCGAAATGAAGAATCGGAATCGGAACCGGAATCGCTCAAATTCAAACGATGCCCAACCCTATTCTCAAGTTACGACGTTTCGCGGTTACAACGCATCTCCCATTAAAATTTTTTTTTTGTTATTATTATTTTGAAATTTTATTTTGAAAAGCTCAGTTACGCAGTTTCCGGTTTCCGGTTTTACGAAGGTTTTACGTCGTAAACGCAATAGAGAATACGGAGGATGGACGGACGGATGGCTTCACCACAGCATCCCAGTAGGAAATTAACTTTTTTTTCCCTTCATTATGGCTCTCAAATGTATGTGTGTTTTGATAATTATGTAGGGTACTGTGTTAGGATAGGCTAAGTGCTTGGTAAAATACTGTACTGTACGTATAAGGTGAAGTATTTAAGTATGTTCCGACTTACGTCGAAATTTGGGTTATGACTAGGGTTGGGCATCGTTTGAATTTGAGCGATTCCGGTTCCGATTCCGATTCTTCGTTTCGATTCCGATTCTTTTCGATTCTCGGTTCCGATTCTTTTTGTAGGCGGGGTTACAAAAAGACATGTCAATTCAGTTCAGTTTATTTATACTGTATAGCTCCAAGTCACAACAGAAGTTGTCTCAGGGCACTGAACAGAAACAATCAAATATAAAAATAATAAGTTAACAGAAACTTTAATATAAAAATAATGGTAACACTATTTATCTGAGGAGACTACTTTGAGTTTAACTCCATGTTATAAAAAAGCTACAGTAGTTAGCCAGAGTTATTTCAGGATGAAATAATTTGAACTTCTGTTTGAATTTAATGCTATGAACTTTTTCCTTTTTGTTACATTTACTATGAATTTCTCACAGGGCAGATTAGAGCCAACATGGAGGACTCACCAACATATATTATTATTATACATATAATATTGTCCAGTGTCTGATGCTGCAGTCATGTTACTGAGCTCCCACTGATGGGCTAACCTGGTTCCACCACAGCAGCAGGATCCTCAGACAGAACAGCTGGTGGGATGTCCTGGTATCTGCAGCCCTCTCTCCATTTGTTTCTTCATGGACATGGAGCTGTGACATTATGTTGTGCCTCTTCCTCAGCAAAACGCTCCTCCAGTGGAGACTTTCTGGACAGACTGCAGGAAGTTCCTAAACAAACAACAGGTTTATCAGTATTATCAGTAAAAAGAGATTATTAAATCATTTTTAAGACTGAGAATGTGTACAATTATTAGCTCTGTTGTTATTGCCTAACTAACCTATTCAATAATTCTTCAAACTGTGACATTCACTCATAATGGAATGAAAGAGAACATAAACAGAAATTATATAATAATGAAAACTAGAGACATTAAAACATTTTAAAAGACACAGAGAACTTTAAATGGATTAAGAATGTTAATAAGTGTTGGATTTGAGTGCAATGTAAGTGCAATCCATGGTTGAATCCACATCTGAAAAGGGATGCAACCTTTTCACAACATGCTGTAACTGTTCTGTGGCACTCTTAATTCAGTTACACTGACGTTTTTACCTTGGACGCTGGTGAACACTGTGAAGCCATTTCAGGTCGTTTGTCTAAGAAAAAATACAAGCTAACGTTAGCATCGTGTTTGTATTTGAGCTGACTTACCGCTTTAAGCAGAGTATAACTTGTTAGCTGCCTTAATGTTGGTATGAGATGTAGTTTATAGTTTATTTATTTACCTGATGGAGCCGAAGAGGTAGCGATTAGCGAAAAGTTCGGCGGAGCGTTTTGCAGACGGACCACTCTGTACTTCCGGTCGGATACGAAGCGAAAATAATCCGGTGGAGCGCGTCAAAGACGGGACACTATTTTACTTCTCCACCCTCCTTTGCATGATAGAAAATTATTGCAAGTGCTGCACTGACCTGACTGGTCATTTTATTAATTAGTACGCTTTCGATAGCGGAATGCACACTTCCGGTGGATTCTTCTTCGTTGGTTTTCGGTGGTGGCTACTTCCGGTCGGCTAACTAGCATCGAACATAGGAATCGCAAATTAATATTTTGAACGATTCCGGGAAAACCGGACAGTTAGTCCCGGTTCCGAACAATTCTCGATTCTCGATGCCCAACCCTAGTTATGACGTAGCGTAGGAACGGATCTCCGTCGTAAGTCGTGGACTACCTGTATATATATATATATATATCTTTATCTATATCTATCTATCTATCTATCTATCTATCTATCTATCTATCTATCTATCTATCTATCTATCTATCTATCTATCTATCTATCTATATCTATCATCTATCTATCTATCTATCATCTATCTATCTATCTATCTATCTATCTATCTATCTATCTATCTATCTATCTATCTATCTATCTATCTATCTATCTATCTATCTAGATAGATAGATAGATAGATACACTGTATTACCAAACAGTTGTACTAGCTCATAACTAATAAGTTCACAACAGTCAAATGTCGTTAAGGAGTTGACCGAACTATAAAGTTTTGAGCTCAGTTGAGATTTATGCCACTTTAATTGAAGAGGGCTCAATATTTCAGAGTTAATTTGTTTGGAACGCTCAAAACTTTTAGAAACCAGTGTGACGTTAGCAACGTCATCACGTTCTGGTGGGTGGGGTCTATCTCTCCCTCGGGTGAGATGAGTCAGCCATCTTGAATTTGCCTCGATGCGGTGAATTTTTTTGCCAGCCTGTGGATGTGAACTACGGTTTAATTTGTTTTTATTTGTTTGCAAGGTGCATTTCCCACCCACCCCCGCTTCAAACCACCACCACCTCAGTTTTTCTCAGTCACCTCGTTTTCATAAGCGGCGTCTTATCATCAGCCCTGATTTGGTAAGTAAGACAACGTTATTTTATTTTTTAAAACTGAATTTCGATAACTAAATTATGAGCTGGGGATACATTTGTATAATGTGCACAGTGAATGCTATAACTTCAGAAGTCGTTTAATGTGACAAATACGATGTTACTTCAACTACGGTTCGCGGCTTTTCTGGATGAACTACATTTCCCATAATGCATGGTTGTTTGCTCGGGACAAGAGGCCCGTGAAGCCGTTTGAAGCATAGATATCTATGGTTTGAAGCGTAACGTTATCTCTGCTTTACGGTTTCTGTCGGATTTCCCCGCTGTTCGCCGGTTCGGTCCACCTGCTTACCGTTTCGGTTATTTTTTCACTTATTAAATGTTTTTAACGGGAGAATATGTGCACAGCGGAACTAAATTTCCTGGGCGCATTTCAGCACGGCGCTATTATCTTGCAGCACGCTTAGCATTAGCAACCTAGCATGCATCTCGTGTGGGTGTGTGTACTAGCGTGAAACGAAAAATGCTAAACAACATACAGTAATGTCTCGTGATGCTGACCGAGCCTGTGTTTGTATTTCTTCGTAGGTTCAAGTGTGTGGTTGTGAGATCATCTCTAAACCGTTAAGGTAGGATATATTTAGAAATACTTCCAGTGAATTTGGTTTTATTTTATGTGTTATTTTGAAATGTGGGGTCCACAGGGAAAAAACTTTGATCACTTGGACTCTTTCTTAATACTTTGTTAACAACAAAAACCATCAATAACCGAATTGGAAATTCTAAAAGCCCACAATTTTGATGCTTTGCTTGTTAATAAAGAACTTGCTCATTTTTGTAACATTTCCATTTCTACTATAATTAGTGTAATTTAGTTTATAATTGGTATATTTAAATCCTGCTATTTAGCATTATGTATTATTTAAGAAATGTTTTTGAAAATGAATAAATCATCTTTCTGCACATCTTGTGTACAGATATCGGGGTACAAAAGGTGAGAGACGTCTTGGACAGATGGCCAGCCCTACTTATGGATTCACAGGTAAAAAAATAAAATGTTGTACAGTCTGTTTTAAAGAATGACATTTAACTTTCCATTTCTAACTTGGTTCTGACACATCCCTAATACAAATGCACTTTGTTTTGCTATCTGCCAACAGAAAACTTCTTAAAATATCTTCACATTTCTGTTCATTATTCCTCTTTGTACATTTGTGTAATTGTGTCCATGTACAGGTGTTTGCAGAGTTCCACCGAATCAACAATGTTAACCTGCGCAATCAATTCTACAAGGAGCTGGACAGATACACGCCGAAACTCATAACCTTATTCAGAGACAAGGCCACCATGACGGGCAAGATAGCGGAGGAGCTAACCAAGCTCATGAGGGTGTATGACCTTCAGGTGAATATTGAACTTTGCATGATTCAGAAACAATTGTAAAACAGCAGCCATACTTTAAAGTGCCTGAACTGTGCCCCGAGGTTAGGGGATTATGCCATGAACACATATTCAAATCAGCTTCAATTTTAGGAAGTCCTAATAAAAACTGTTTTCATAAAATTTGATTTACAATTTTAAGTTTTTTCCTTTGGGAGTTATTAAAGTATTTGCAATACAAAGTTATTAATTTGGATGATAAAGGTTTGTATTTGTGTATACAATACTATTGTCATGGATATTTTTGGTCCATAGGAACAACATGATGTAAATATGAGACGGGCCCTCATCCTTCATGCACTTCCTGTATACCTGCGTGAAGATGCCTCCAAGTTCTTCATGACCTGTAATGTAAGTAATACTGTGCTATCCATTCCAGAGGACTATTCCATAAAGGAGGTTCAACAAACCTTGACTTTTTTCAATTACTTGCTGCAATCTTCATCAGAAGTCACGTGGTGTAACTGACGTGTCTGCCAGCTGATTTTAACCAAGCAAAAATCAGCTGGCAGACTTCCTGCCATTTGCTGGAAGTAATCCAAATGTGAAGGTACTAACAAACAGCACTGGTCTGATGAAAAAAAAAACTTGAACTACACTCTGAACTCTGAGTTGATGTGTTATCCCTCCAGAAAATGTTTGCTTGCTGTTTTTCCCCTGTTGCCATGGTGAATCACAGTAACAGAGCTACGTTAATGATGGCTTACTAGTCGTCAGGCAGGAGCTCAACTCAAAGTCAATTGAACAAACTCCAGGGTTCCGACGGGTCCTTAAAAAAGTCTTAGTTTTTATTTGAAATTTTTAATTTCTTAAAAAGTCTTAAATTCACTGAAAATGTAGCTTTAGGTATTAAAGTAGATTAGGGTATTTTAAGTACTGATAGATAAAAGGAGATCAATGAAAATAATGTTTGACTCTGTTTACAGCGGATATGTAGCTTCAATTTGTTTTAGAAGTAAACATAACAAAATAATCCAACTTCTCTTCCTACACGCTGCAGAACTTATGTGCAACGATACAAATAACAATAATTTCTTTGTCAAAACACCTAATTTCCCAAAATCTAGTCTGCAACAGTTATTTGAGGGATGTGAAAGATAAGTGTGAAACAAACATAAGATATAAGCAAAGACAATGGTTTAAACATGTAGCTAAGTTGCAGTCTAAGTCCTAGGTGCTAAGTGACAGTAATGTCTAGACATCATTCCATCCATCCATCCATCCATTTTCTTCCGCTTATCCGGGGTCGGGTCGCGGGGGTAGCAGCCTAAATAGGGAGGCCCAGACGTCCCTCTCCCCAGCCACTTGGAGCAGCTCCTCTGGGGGAATCCCAAGGCGTTCCCAGGCCAGCCGAGAAACATAGTCCCTCCAGCGTATCCTGGGTCTTCCTCTGGGTCTCCTCCCGGTGGGACATGCCCGGAACACCTCACCAGGGATGTCTAGACATCATTAGCATAATTAGTATAGTAAACTTGAAGGAATGAACTCATTCTTGTATTTGTGTTTTGTAGGCAGCAGATGGTCTAGACCTCACTGACACTCCGGTGGCTCTTCTGACAGTCGTCCCAGATGACACTACTGATGCAGCCATGTTCAGCCCTGAGAGCATCTTTATTGTCGTGGAGGATGAAATGATTGCGAGTGGTCCCACAAATCTGGCTGACTCATTTGTCCTGCTCCTTGGGTACATCGAACGTAACTAACGAAACGACTGTTCAATTCATGCACTATACACGTTTAAAGATCCACTGACATCATCTTTGAACTTTGCATGAAATGTCACAAGATATATATCTTGTATCATTCAACTATGTTCGTTTTTGCAAACAAAATGATAAATTAATGAAAATTCCTTTCAAATTGAGTTTAAAATTAAAAACCGTGTTTCTTCACGGGACATCTGACTACACGCGAATGCAACATCTGTGACGTAGGAGAAAGAACCTTTAGTCTGCGTCCGCTAGGATAACATAACGTATTCTCTGCCAGATCGCCTTTTTTTTTATAACTTGAAAAATGCCGGTACGCATTGAGTGTTCTAATATCATCCGTGAACAAGTGAGCCTTTTCACTTTCCCAAAAGATGTAAACCTTTGTCAAGTATGGAATAAATAAAGCTGCCCCCCCTCGGAGATCCCTCGCTTCCTGAAAAGGTAAGACTCAATTAAATACGGGTGCAGACCTAAATTAGAACCTGCTGTTTCTGCTCATCTAACTTGCTGCTTCCCAAACTGAAGACAAATCGCTCAAATCTTCACTTAGATTGATAATTTTGTTGTTTTATTTCTTGTCCGCCATAAATATTTAAAAGGGGCGTTCTAACGACGGTCTTTCTCCTACGTCAAATGTTGCATTCGCGTGTAGTCGGAATGGATGTCCCGTGAAGAAACATGGTTTTTAATTTTGAACTCACTTTGAAAGTAATTTTCATTAATTTATCATTTTGTTTGCAAAAACGAACATAGTTGAATGATACAAGATATATATCTTGTAACATTTTATGCAAAGTTCAAAGATGATGTCAGCGGACCTTTAAAGTGTATGTGACATCATCTTTCTACTTTGCATAAAATGTTACAAGATATATATCTTGTAACATTCAACTATGTTCGTTTTTGTAACAAAAGGATAAATTAATGAAAATTCCTTTCAAAGTGAGTTTAAAATTAAAAACCGGGTTTCTTCACGGGACATCCGACTACACGCAAATGCAACATCTGTGACATAGGAAGGAGGACGTCTTTAGAACGCCCCTTTTAAAATATTCATGGCGGACAAGAAATAAAACAACAAAATTATCAATCCAAGTTAAGATTTGAGCGATTTGTCTTCAGTTTGGGAAGCAGCAAGTTAGATGAGCAGAAACAGCAGGTTCTGTGTCTGCACCGTATTTAATTGAGTCTTACCTGTTCAGGAAGCGAGGGATCTCCGAGGGGGGGGCAGCTTTATTTATTCCATACTTGAAGAAGGTCTTACATCTTTTGGGAAAGTGAAAAGGCTCACTTGTTCACTGATGATATTAGAACACCCAAATGCGACACAACGTATGGTACCTGCATTTTTCAAGTTATTAAAAAAAAGGCGATCTGGCAGAGAATACGTTATGTTATCCTAGCGGACGCAGACTGAAGGTTCTTTCTCCTACGTCACAGATGTTGCATTCGCGTGCAGTCAGACGTCCCGTGAAGAAACACGGTTTTTAATTTTAAACTCACTTTGAAAGGAATTTTCATTAATTTATCATTTTGTTTGCAAAAACGAACATAGTTGAATGATACAAGATATATATCTTGTGACATTTTATGCAAAGTTCAAAGATGATGTCAGTGGATCTTTAAGGTTCTGTTAATGCCTACCTTGATGCAGTACCTGATGTTGCCAGTTGACGTAAGGCACAGTTGAAACAACTACAGTACTTTATTTTAATGTGTTTTTTTTTTTAAGTTTCCTTAAGTGCCTTAATGTTTTTAAACAGTGTTAAATGGCAGCACATTGTAAATGTTGTTGTTGTTGAGGATGGATTATACTTATACTTGTTAATACATAAATATAACCGCATTGGCGTATTGCTCAAAGTTTATGCACTAAAATAACTTGTGGGAAACGACTGTTCAATTCATGCACTATACACGTTTAAGGTTCTGTTGCCTAACGCCTACCTTGATGCAGTACCTGATGTTGCCAGTTGAAGTAAGGCACAACAACTACAGTACTAAGTGCCTAAATGTTTTTAAACAGTGTTAAATGGCAGCACATTGTAATTGTTGTTGTTGTTGTTGAGGATGGATTATATTTATAAGCTAGAGTTTTAATCCTTTGAGTTTTTCTCTTAAGGTGCTGGAGCCATCTCCTTTTTCGTTTGTTTTAATTTATGACAAGCACTTTGTTTGGAATATATATATATGTATATATATACTGTATATATATTTAATAAAATAATTTGTTAAAAATTGTGAGTATTTCATTATTGGGTCAATTTTGAGGGCATATTTCCCAGATTATGAGCTGAGTAATATAGAAAATTTTAAGTTTATTTCAAGCCGTATTTGTGTTGAAAATTATAAAAAATTTGAGTGTATTTCAAGTATATATGAGCTGAAAATATTGAAAATTTTATGTGAAGTACTCCCTAATTATAAGTTGAGAAAAATCAAAATTTATAAGTTAATGTTGAGATAATTTAAGACAACTGCACATGCAATTTTTAGTTTGTGTAAACTTAAAAATTTTAAAAACATCACTCAATTTTTATTATGTAATCTGTTACAAAAAAACTTTTGAGTTCTGTGAACTTATTAGGGTTTACAGTGTGCCTTGATATAACAGAAAATAATCCATCTAACTCAGTCAAACAAGATATTTGTCAGAGATGAGAAAGACATTAAATGTGAATAAAAATACAAATAAGTTTCTTCCTGAATGATTTCTCTTCATCAGCTGTATGAGACCCAGAAAGAAGTCACTCTGCAGCAAACACATTTCGTGCCACAAGTTTTCTTCTTATGTCAGAGTATTAGTTTTAGTGAAGCTTTACATTGCATGTTCTTACTCGTGACTTTTCTACCAACTTGTTCTTTTTTGTTGAAACGCACTGTTGACAAATAACTACAGTGTTTCTTATGGTAGGTTATTATCTCCCAAAGGTGACTCCTGTGTTAGCTTGGAGTCAGTGCATGTTTGCAGCAGCTCTTTCTTTTTCTACTACCAAGACACAAACTCTAGTTTCAAATCTGGTGCTAGCATCAGCAGTTTCTGAGCCAGAACAAAAATAATTTTTCTCCAGTCTGGGGTAACAGCAATTCTTACTAAAATGTTATGAAGAATGCACAAAATTTCCAAAGTACGTAGTACATTTTAAAAGCTAAAGATTTTTATTTTTCTTATATAATTACCATAATTTTCAGGCTACAGAACGCATGTCTCTAAGCCAACATACTATATATAAGATAAATCATAATTTTGTACACAAACAAGATGCTCCGGTTATTTAGCCACGGGCATCCCCCGTTCATTGTCAGGACCTGTACCCAGCCAGCTCTGGTAGTGTACAGCTTTCTTATTGTAGTACAAGAATCAGCCACTGGACCATCGCTTGCTTTCAACATATGCTCAGACTGTATGATCGTCAGACGTCTTCATGATGCTTCGATGTCTGACTCATAGTTAAAACCATTCAACTACAAAATGAGCACGAGAACTATCTAAGCATAATCACTTGACAGAACAGTGTGAAACACCTACAGTATGTAAGTGAAATTATTTTAAAATCACATACAGGTAAATATTATCCAGAAGTCTTATTGAGGTAATGTGACCAGAAGTCAAATAGTACTGGTAAAATACAGTGAATATTCATTAAATTAGTACCATTCATTTTTATTGTTAACACTTTTGGTAACAGCTGCTGTTTTTAAAAGTATTTTCTAAATAAATGTGATGTGATTTCTACTCAGTCACCCCACACCATTGTTCCGCTCCGTGCGGAGCTTAAATGAGATACTGGTATTTAAACATATATTTATTGTACACAGAAAGATTTTTTTAAAACTTTTAATTAAATATGTATCAGTCAGTCTTGACTGACTGCTTTTAAAAATAAATCTGATGACTTCTCCGCTGAGCTCTCATGACAGAAGGGAAGGGGGGAAGAACCCCTCCTCTTGTCTCCATTTGGATGTGAGTTTAAAATGAGATCATAGTATTTAAACGCATATTTTACCTTACACAAAAATAATTAAAAAACTTTTATTGAAACATGTACCATACTTGACTGCTTTATGTCTCCAATGCCCGACCATCAAAACGTTAATGCAAAGCTTACGGGCATCAGCTCGGTTTCCTTCTTCGACAGCCATATTGATCGCTTTTGACTTGAAATCTACATTGTAAGAAATTCTCCATGCATTTTCCATTATCGCTGAACATATGAACAGGCCTGTGCATGAAGTGAAAAATATGGTAACGACACGGGAACGATCTGAGGGAATTAATGCACATCTATCTTGGGGGGATGGTCCTCGAGAGTACCTGATTGGTCATTCAGGTTAAGCCTGGACTACACCTCAGCGTACATGAAGTACGCCACTGTACGCGCGCATTTTGTGCGCATGTTTTCGCTGCTATAGCTCGGCTTTTATCAGCTTTCAAACGCTCTCGTTCTCGCTCCAGATCCTTGTTGTAATATGAGCAGCTGCGCGCGGAGGGGACTCAACTGAGCTCGCTGATTGGTCACTTGCTGACACGCCTACTGAAATGATTGACAGCTTTCAGTCAGCTCAGTGAAACCTCGAGAATGCATCATGAGCAGCTCGCTGAAGACTTCTGCGGTGTTCTGATGCGGTGTTTCTACTATATATGTTATAAAAAGTTATCTCAGAAATAAAAATAATAACAGGGAGCGCTTTTCCTGCAGCACACAGTCCACCAGGGAATATTTAAAACATCGCGCACCCAGGTAGGACCTGAATTCATTCATTTCAGTCATCGAGTGAACGGAGGAAGAAGCGGTTACTTGACTTTAGGCAAAAAAACAAAAGAAAAGGCCCGATCAGCGATAAAGAAGGGGAATTTATTTCATTTGTGTAACATACAAAACAGTCCGGCGCCGGGGAAGTTTATGGTCAGACACCGCGCAAGCGTCCGCGGTCGTAAAAAAAACAGCTTTGCGCATACATGCCCTGAGGGGGTACGCGGGGCTACGCTCTTGTCTTGACGTACGTACGTGGCGTATAGGCGTACTGCATGTACGTTCAAGTATATTTCGCCCTTTAGACTTGTGGTCACACGATGACAGAGTGGGTGGGGTTGTGTTAGGGAATTTGAAACCCTGAGCAAGAGTCTGTACATGTGGTTACCTGAAGGCCTTCATGCTGTGTCACAAAAACCCACCCCCAAAAGGGTCAGAGTGCTGGGATCAATGAATGCCCTGCTCTGTCAAAGGAAAATGTTAGTCAGTGGCAGGAAGTTACAGAGAGATGGCAGGAAGTCTTATCAAAATAAAATATTTATTTATTTAATTTATTCATTTCAATATTAAAACACAAAGACAATAAAAAATTAATAAATGAAAACAATATATATAAAATGAAAGGAAGCAGAAGAAGAAAAAAATATTATCATATCTGCACCTTCTTAAACAAAATCACCCTGATGCATGCTCAATAATCCAGGTAGAAAAATCTAAAAAAAAAGCCAAGTCTGGTCCTCTGGACATTCAAAAAAACAAAACAAAACAAAGCAAAAAAAATTGTAGAAACGTTTCGTCTTTCGTCCGAAAGACATCCTCAGTCTGAGGTGCTGTGTTCAGCTCAGTCTTGTAAATAGCACCTTCTCACAGCCCCTTTCATAAGTCAGATCTGCGCAATTCCCGCACAGACCAGTCCGGCTTTAATCCTCCCCAGGTCATTCATAAAACCACAGTTGAATGCGGGCAGGTCCTGCTCACATAAACGTGTTCATATATGAACCCGCAGCGCGGCTCCAAGAGAGGCATGGAGCTGAGCTGAACTGGACCGCAACGTATTTATTGTGGGACAGACGTCAGACGTTTACAAGTAGTCGTTTCGTGTCATTTTTAATATTTCTTCAGTAATAGATCTACAGCTCCCTGACGTCTCCCTGACGTCTCCCTCCCTCCCCCTGTGCGCGCGCACTGGAGGGACACGGGGTGTGTGTCTGTCCGTTGCGAGTGGCATCCACTGTTTCTCCGCTGTGTGTGTGTGTGTGTCTCGCTGCGAGAGAGAGAGAGAGAGAGAGAGTGAGAGAGAGAGGGGAAAAAAAAGAGCGATTTCCTCAGTAATAAATCTGCATGTTGATTAATCCTGCGGCCGCACACTGATGTCATCTGTATTCTGAGCGCAGATCCGCGTGTTGCATTCACAAGTGGGTCTGCCCGGCTCGGATGCGCCCCTGACACTACCTATAGTGGCGGGTCAGGGGCGCATCAGAGGCGAGTAAAATTAACTTGGCAATCCGCCTTTGTGTTTTTTCTAATGCTCGTTGGAGGAGTGAACTCGCATCAGGTCCGGACCAAGCTGTCTTATGAAAGGGGCTTCACAGTGTTACACAACCAGTTGGCTGATGACAGCCGAAACCAGCTGCTCAAATGATCAAGGAGGACCATCAGCCTAACGATGGATCGTTAGCACCCTGATGGTTGTTTGCTATTCACAGAGGGCTGAGTGATACTAGCAATAACAGCATTGTAGGAGGGGGACAGTTGAACCCGGAGGCCTCCACCTCTGTTTAATGATGGACGGTTTCTTTTCACAAAGATGGCCTCCTTTACTCCTCTCTCAAACCATCGTTCCTCTCTATCAAGGATGTGAACATCTTCATCCCTGAAAGAGTGACCGCTGGCCTGGAGATGAGTGTAGACTGCAGAGTCCTGACCTGATGATGTTGATCTTCTGTGCTGGGCCATCCTTTTGGCCAGTGACTGTTTAGTTTCCCAAAGCCGAAGTTTTAAACAAAATCAATTCAAACTATCAATTCAAACAATAATCATCTATAACAGCAAAATACAAAACTCATCAAAATTTACAGTTTAGAGTTCATTTGATATTAATTAACTTATGTGTATCTTTTCAACAAAATAGTTTTAATCTTTTTCTTAAATATAAACAACAATATAAAAATACAACATGAACATTTTGAAAAGAATAAATAAATTTGACACTCCTGCATATAAACCGTGGGGTACAAAGTGTGAGAAAAAAGTAGCAGCGTGTACACCGGCAATAGACTATATGCCACGGGGGTCGTGACGTACCTCCGGTAAAATGCAATCCACATCCGCCACTTCCGGTTCCCATCCACTGCCGTTGTTGTTATCGTTAGCTCCTAGTAGCATACCATGACAACGACCCAAAACGAGAAGCGGCTGCGCGCTACTGGCACTATAAGTGAGTTCCGTTGTGTCCGCCCACCGGTGGTACAGCTGTTCCGAGGGGGGCTTAGGACGAATATTTATTGCGGCTATCCGTAGGGGGAACGTCGCCATAATTTTATATGGATTTATATGTGTATAGAGCAGTGTTGGACGTATGAACGCTAGGTAGCGCTAAAGCGCTAATCCGCTTACAGTGGACCTAAACTTTTTGTCAGCGTTTTTGTGAATTGACTAACTTTTATAATTCATAAGCGGATTTGTGCTATTTTTATTTAAAATGCAGTACCGCTAATAACTAATTATCTATCAGTAAAAACCAATAAACTTATTTACAAGCTCTTATGCTGCTTGTTTTACCTTTTTCCCCACCGTAAACAGCAGAGAGGAGGAAAGGGTGTGAGGGTGAGGGGGGCAGAGCTGAGAACAGACTCGGCTCTACCATGTAGGTAAATGCCTGGGGGTCCCATTTCAGCAGTGGCCCCGGCCCCGCCTCGCCCCGTGCAGTCACCTACATCACTAACATTGATCCTGCTTGTTAATGTACATTTAACATAAAAATAATTATAGTTACGATGAAAACGATCATTAAATACGCAATAAAAAAACGGTCGATTTCTTTATCCCCCTACTAAAAATGGACTATTCCATCTTGACATCTTCCGGGTCAGTCGTGAACTCGAGGGCTAGTTCTGTGGCTAGCTGGTTGTGCTGGGTACTTGGATAAATCCGCAGACAACCCCGCTGTTTCAAGCCAAATTAACGTGGCCGGATGATTTTATTGTGTGTTTTGTGTCCACCATTTGACGGTGAGTCGTTATTTTTATGTATTTTAGTTACTTTTCATTAAATCTGTTGACTACCTATAGACGCTGAACTCTGTGTCCAGCTGGTTGTTTTGGGTTACTAATGGATAAATCCGTAGAGAACCCCGCTGTTTCAAGCCAAATTAACGTGGCCGGATGATTTTATTGTGCGTTTTGTGTCGACCATTCGACGGCGAGTCGTTAGTTTCATGTATTTGGGTTACTATGTATAAATGCGGTGGCGACACACCCGTGTATTTGAGATTTAAACGTGGTTTTAGGGATTAAAAGATCATTCTATTTTTTGTTAATTTCGTGGCCGAATAGAATATATGTACGTAAAGTATTAAATAAATCCTTTGATTTTTGTAATTTCATCCTTTTAGGATCATTTTTGTTACTTTTCAGTTGGCAGTGTAGTGCAAATATTGATAACGCTGCCGGCTATATATAAATATATATATATATATATAATATAGAAATATATAAATAGCGGATTAGATTAGCTTCCCCTAATTTTCATAAGACATTTGTGCTTTTGAAATTGTGGACCTAAAAAAATTAATAAGCGTTTTAGAAATTGTGGAACTAATTTTTTAATTAGCGGTGCCCACCACTGGTATAGAGTTAATTATTGGTGTGTATGCAGATGTTTTATTAATTGTATTTAGTCATTTATGTTTGTGTCTTTCCCGCTAACCGGAAGTGCGCCGTCTGGGTAATGACTGCGGACGTGCTGGAACGGAAGTACGTGGCATATAGTCTCTCATGTTAGTTAAAAATTGGCTAAACCACCAGCCCTGAGTTACTGTTAGAGTGGGAAACTTTATCAGGTTGTTCCAGTGTTTATTAGTCTCCTAACGTTTTCTGATCTGAACTTAGCAAGTTCAGGCTTTTCTTCCAGCTCTCTGACCATCTCTCCTTCTTTTCTTTGTCTTTATTTTTTTAAACAAACTGCTTCTTTTATCTCTCCACCACCTCCTTCCTCTCCAGTCATCCTGTGTTTTAGTCCTAGAGCTGAGCTTAGCTGTTCAAACTTTTCTCTTCCTGTAACCCTGTCTTTCATCCTTTTGGTCTCCTTGTATCCTGCTGACTCTCACCTCAACTTCTAACCTGCTCACCATTCCTTCATCTGTCCCCTCACTGCAGCCTGCTTCTGTTCGACTTCTCCTTTAACAGCCTTGATGCAACACTCCCTTTAAGGTATTCTTTTTTTAGTTGTTTCCTTCCATAGTCTGTTGCTTTTCTCACAATCTTCCATTCTTGTTCAGTCCCTCCCAATCTTCACCTTTCCCTGCATCTTTGCCTTCTTCCGTCTGTGCAGCAGAACTTTCTCTGCAGGTCTTCATACACCTGAGAGAGCACTACCATCTGCTCAGGGGCGTCTCTTCCTCTGCCTCACATCTTCCAGCATCAAATCTTTTATTCCCCACCCCTTCCTTACCTTCCCCTCTGTGTTTCCTGTGGATACGGTTTTAAGCAGTATACTCTCCCCTCAGGGCAAACAACACCATCACAGAACACACTTTAGAATGGATAAATAAGATATGACTTTTTCTTGTCCATGCTTTTCTGTTGGTACATTGTTTCAATGGATCCGACACTAATATTTAATATTCACTAAAAGAACACTGTGAAGAATGCATCTTGGACATACATTCTTGTCATATTTCAAGTGGAACTGCTCAATATTATATTTGTTGAATCAAAGAATGATGCTTATGAAATATAAAAAGGCCTCATGCATTAACATCTCTAATACCAGCGTAAAACTAACAGGAGGCCTTAAGTTGGCCTTTTGACTTGGACTAAATGGCATGATGTTTCTACTTTTCATGGCTTTTTTTTATTTTTTTCATTCATTCAACCTTTATTTAGTCAGGTAAATCTTTTGAACCTCATGGGCTCATTTACGAAAGCGACCTGCTAAAACTAAAGAACAATGAACAGCAATGGTAGAATTTCCTTAAACAATAAACAAACAAACAAACAATAAACAATAGAAAACAAAAGAGAGGGAAAAAAAAAAAATTTTTTTTTTTTTTTTTTAACAAAGTATCAAAAAACTAGCAAAACATTATAAGGTAAACGTATAGAATCAAAGACAGGAACAAATCTGCATTGGTTTTTGCCAGGATTCCAACAGATTCTGAAAACCATTTAGAGAAGTCAAGTTTGAGAGCTTCAGATCTTTTTGTAAGATATTCCAGGAAGCTGGAGCGGAATAGGAGAAGGCCCTTTTTCCAAGTTCAGTCCTCACTGACGGAACACTGCAGGTAATCATGTCCTGAGAGCGCACACTGTAGCTGCAATCACGCAAAGACATGTAGGAGGAGATGTATGAGGGCAGCAGACCAAGAAGTGATTTAAAGATGAAAATGTACCAGTGGAAGAGTCTGCGTGAGGTTAATGATGTCCAGTTAACCAGTGAATACAGGGTGCAGTGGTGGGTACGATAATCACAACCAGTTATGAATCTTAGTGCACCATGATAGACAACATCCAACATCCGCAGGGTGCTTGTAGGAGCATTCATGTAGAGGATGTCACCGTAATCAATGGAGGGAAGGAAAGTCACAGATACAAGGCGTTTCCTAACATTCAGTGATAGACATTATTGATGCAGTTGTGCTATGTCTTTTGAGTAACTGTGCCCCCCCCCCCCACACACACACACACATACACACACAAAGAATGTTCACAGCAACTGCACACCAGGAGATGTGCTGTGTGTAGCTGTAAAATAAGTGAAAGCTTTAATCTTACTTTTGTATATTTCCATTTAGTTTTCTTCTGTTTTCCTCTCAGTGCGATTTGTGTCGTTATTGCACAAGACAGCCAATTGTGTTATGAGTCATTTGTCTGCTGAGGTGCAGTTGTTTCCTGAGAAGATTAGGCACTAAGAACACTGTTGCGTACCCTTGCTGCGTTTTGGCACTTATTCCTTTAGAATCTGTGACTGAGATGGTAACATGTTTAGTGTCAACAGACTGCTGTGTGGGAGAGGAATGTATGGTTATAATAGGATGCTATAAGAAGTGATACAAAAGAAGTGAAGTGATTTGACACCTGCTCATATGTTGTAGGCGTTGAAATACCAAGACATACACATTTTATTTAAACAAATAGTTCACATTTTTGAAGCATGTTTATGTGGAAAGGCTAAAAAATAGGTCTTATATATTCTATTTCAAAAACACTCATAGCCCCAATACATTTGTCTATACCTTTCCCCACAATGCTGTAAAACGTATTCTACATGATTATTTACATAAAATTGGTATTTGCAAGTGCAAATGCAAGCAGCATCAGCAAATTATTAAAAGTTTTCAAGCATTTTTGTTGGGGATTTTTTTTAAAACCTAGATGCATCAACACACAAAAATGGAAGTCAACACTTTGCCTATTTTATTATCCAGCTCACAAGGTTAACATATACAGTACATGGTGGCAGCCATCTTGGATTTTGACATGTCAAATAACCCAATTTTTGAAAGGAACTTTTCTTTCACCTAGATTTAGCCACACACTCAAATGGATGTTGGTACGTCCTTTATTTTTTAAGTTATTGTGCTCACAACGTGCACAAAAGGAAGGAAAGAAGGTATTTCAAATTCCCCCTTTTTGCTTCATGACAGGACACAATAAAAAAATAAAAAAAGCATAAAGAGGCTTTTGAAGTGAAAAGTAGAAAACTTTTTGTTGGTTTGAAGGAGAAAGTAAAATGACAGTTCCACCTGCCAAATTTCAAGGCATGTTTTATAATGAAATATATGTGGATGTGTACCGGTACATCTAAGAATACATTGCTTTTTTCCCCCCAGCATCAGCAGTGATCAAGTCAAGGCACCAAAATTGCAATAGCATTTAAGGAACCTCTTAGAAACGGGTGTTTCGTTCCTAATTATACCCTTTACACAAATGTTCCTTTTTAAAATATCTTATTTAATTTCAGATGCAAAATGCACGTCACAATAAAACTAAACCCCAAAACTCAAAAATAAATACTTTACCTTTCACCCTTTAAACGCAGTGATTTCACCATATTCCAAACAGGGAAACTCAAAGTTTAAAATACAGAAAAAGGACAAAGACGATTTTGAAAATGTTTACATTTGGACTATTTGGAGGATAAATGTTGTGCATTCACCTTTAGATAGTTCAGTGACAACACACACATATGTGCTTACAAACTTCTACAAAGATATGACAGTCGTTGCACCTTTTAATATTAAAGTAGTTCTATAAATAAGTTACATGTATATGTTAAATGTTAAATGAATATGTTAAATGTTCATACACTTGAAAGTGTGTTCATTTTATGAGTTTTTTTTTTTTACTGTTACGGCTCATGTAAAGCATTTACCCCATCTTAATGGTTGTGCACGTTGGTAATTGCCAAGTATTTTTAGCTGCAGGAGAGTGTCTTGACAGGATGCTACGTATTAGTTAGAGAGATGAAGCCCTTGCTGCTACATGATTGTGTTTTCAGAGCTTCTTGTCGGTTTGAAGGTTCCGACATTAATGAGAGGCTTTGTGTTATTCTGGGAGCCTTTCTCCTTTCCCCTCTCTCTTTCTGTTGCTCCATTTCCCCTTTTGTCACTACCTCATTTTTTCTCTGCTGGTCAAGTTAATGGGTCTTTAACCTCGTGTCAATGAGCTGAGGGCTTTTGGTGTGATCGCCCACTCCACTACTATTCCCTTCCCAATCAGTCGGAGAAGTCGGTCCGCAGACAGCTCCGGTGAGCATAACAGATCCTCAAAACATAGCCTGAGGTGCCCACAGTGCGTCCCATTATTGTGGTTAATGACAAAGATAATGGGATATAGACACAAACACACACACTCACACCCTTCGATATAAACACAATAAGAACTGGTATAACAGACACAGATGCCCATTGGGGTATTTGATGTTTAATACAATAAGAAAATTGTTAGCATCATCAGAGTTGAAGCTATTCATTTGATCAACAGATTGCTTCATTTGATCATATAACCTATGTGCAGCTGATCTCTGAGATTGTAGCCTGATATTAGGCTGATGCATTATTAAAAGCCTTTGTCATTTTATCTGAAGCTAAAGATGATAGTCACCCTGAATGAACTTCAATCCAGTCTGTATTAAAGCCCTGGAAACAAAATTGGACCAGAATGAAATAATCAGTTATATTCTCAGTATGAAAGACCACCAGATGATTTACTAGAGATTAGAGTTTTTACGTTTATTCAGTAACTTATACTGAATAATATTCTGAATGTGACTTTGCAATTCTGTATACCGGTAATTGATTTTGGAAAGAACAGCCGGTACTGGCTTAAGGTTGTATGAAAAAAAACATGTTTTCATTACCAATTATTACTAATTATCCAACTAATGAACTAATTATTATCATAATTTAGTCAGTTATCTGGACGGCATAGTGACTCAGTTGGTAGAGCTGCTGCCACTTAGAAAGAAGGGCATTGAATCGAATCTCCGGCCAGAAACTTTTCTCAGTGGAGTTTACATATTATCTCTGTTCAAGTGTGTTTTTTCTCTGGGCACTCTGGTTTCCTCCCACAGACCGAAAACATGCATGTTAGGCTGATTGGTAACTCTAAATTGTCTCTAGGTGTGAGTGAGAGAGTGAATGGTGGGTTGTCTTGTTTGTCTATGTGGCCCTGTGATGGACTTGCGACCTGTCCAGGGTGTCCCCCGCCTCATACACAGCAATGCTAGATATGGGCACCAGTGACCCCTGCGACCCGACAAGGAAGAAGTGGGTAAAAATAATGGATTGATGAATGTATAGACAGCTATGTGAGAAAGACTCAGTGTAGATCTGCTGCTCCTCCACAGTGAGAGGAGCCAGTTGAGGTGGTTCAGGCATCTGGTAATCCAGACATGTTCAAAATTGAGGAGACCCCAGGGTAGATTCAGGACATGCTGGAGAGACCGTGTCTCTTGGCTTTCCTGGGAATGCCTTGGAATCCTCCCAAGAGAGCCAGAAAAGGTAGCTATGAAAAGAGAGGTCTGGGCATTACTGCTCAAGCTGCTGCCCCCTTGACCCAATTCCAAAAAAAGCGGAAGACCATGGAGAACATAATGGATGGATGGATGGATGGATGGATGGATGGATGGATTGATGGATAGATGAATGGATGGATGATTGGATGGACAGTGCCAGCTAATAACCTGGCATTGAAACTTCAGTAGGTCCAACATGTCTTGCGATCTTGTCTAAATTATTATAATCACAGCGTTACAATGTGAACGTGTAACATTTTTACTAACAGTATTGGACAATCTCTAACCTTTAGGGTGGTTAGACTTAAAAACTTGAGTTCAAAAGCTGCCTTAAAACCACAAGTTAACACAACTTCAAATAATGTTTTTCTCCAACTTAGGATGGCAAGCTAGAAAAGTAGCCCAATTTATGATAAGTCATTGTTTAAATATGATACCATAAGTTGAAATGACTAACTATAGAACATTATACATTCTCCAAAAATTGAGTACTCTTGTCAAGTAAAATTACAATCATATTCTATTTGAACTCAAATAATAAAGTTATACCCTTGTCTAATTAACGTTTACTTGTTGTATGAACTTCATACTCTGAGTTTAAACAACTTGCAAATTTACATTATCCATTCACAAAAACTTGTTTTCATTTGTTAAAGTAACAAACATTTATATATACTTTCAACTCTCATTTTAAAGTTAAAACTGACATACCAATTCCCTTTTTGAGTTAATTTAACTCAAGATTTTAAGGCAGCTTTTGAACTTAAAATAGCAATTTAAGTAAACAAACATTTCCAAATTTCACTTTCTCCACTAAGAATGCCAAGTTCACAATTTTTCTAAAATAATTACACCAAATACACTTCCAGTTCAAATATCAACCATTTATTTTGATATTTTTCTTTCAAATGCAGATGAGACAAGCCGTAAAAGAAAACATTTGTCCAAGACAAGCTGAAGTGTTGACATTTATAGGACCGAAACTGACAAAATTTTTTTTTGACAAATAAACACACATACAGGTAGTCCTCGACTTACGAAGATCCGTTCCTGCGCGGCGCGGAACATGCATTCCTATGCGACGCAGTAAACCCGTTTTTCAATGTGAGACAAAACAAGCGTATACATACTGTACCATAAATATGTACATTACTTTATTTCCAAGCGGTTAGCTAACACAGTACCCTAAACAATTATCAAAAAACACATAAAATACTGCACAGTACGTTTAATAATGAAATAAAATAGTAAAAAAAATAGTAGTGTACTGTACTATAAAAAAAGAGAAGAAAATGTCCTTACTTTTATGGAAGGGGCGTTGTAGGGGAGGGAGAAAGGCTTAGTGGGCGGGAGCTGCAGAAGGTGCTGGTGCAGGTGAGTGAGGAGGGGCAGGTGAGTCCAGAAAGGCAGCTGAGGGGGAGGGGCAAGTGATGCAGAAGGTGTTGGTGATACAGGTGCAAGTGAGTGAGGAGGGGCATGTGAGTCCAGAAAGGCAGCTGAGGTGGAGGGGCAGGTGATGCAGAAGGTGCTGGTGATACTGGTGCAGGTGAGTGAGGGGGGCAGGTGAGTCCAGAAAGGCAGCTGAGGTGGAGGGGCAGGTGATGCAGAAGGTGTTGGTGATGCTGGTGCAGGTGAGTGAGGAGGGGCAGCTGAGGTGGAGGGGCAGGTGATGCAGAAGGTGCTGGTGATGCTGGTGAGTGAGGGGGGGCAGGTGAGTCCAGAAAGGCAGCTGAGGTGGAGGGGCAGATGATGCAGACGGTACTGGTGATGCTGGTGCAGGTGAGTGAGGAGGGGCAGGTGAGTCCAGAAAGGCAGCTGAGGTGGAGGGGCAGGTGATGCAGAAGGTGCTGGTGAGTGAAGAGGGACAGGTGTGTCAGGAGAGGCAGCTGAGTTATATAAAATAAAATAAATTTAAAAAAGAGAAAAAATGTAATTACCTTTATGGAGGGACAGGTGATCCAGAAGGTGCTGGTGATGCTGGTGAGTGAAAAGGGACAGGTGAGTCAGGAGAGGCAGCTGAGTTATAAAACAAAAGAAATAAATAAAAAAAGAAAATGTATTTACCTTTATGGAGGGACAGGTGATCCAGAAGGTGCTGGTGATGCTGGTGAGTGAAGAGGGACAGGTGAGTCAGGAGAGGCAGTTGAGTTATAAAACAAAAAGAAATAAAAAAAAAAGAAAAGAAAATGTATTTACCTTTATGGAGGGACAGGTGATGCAGAAGGTGCTGGTGATGCTGGTACTGTGTGAGTGAACAGGGACAGGTGAGTCAGGAGAGGCAGCTGAGTTATTTAAAAAAATAAATAAAAAGAAAATGTCTTTACCTTTATGGAGGAGCAGGTGATGCAGAAGGTGCTAGTGAGTGAAGATGGACAGGTGTGTCAGCGGAGTTATTTAAAAAATAGAAAAAAAAAAGAAAAAAAATGTCTTTACCTTTATGGAGGGGCAAGTAATGGTGATGCTGGTACAGGTGAGTGAGGAGGGGCAGGTGAGTCCAGAAAGGCAGCTGAGGTGGAGCTCCCTGATCTGCTATACTCTTGGGCACGCGCCCAGCCTGAGCAAAGACAAACGCTTAATAAATTACTGTCCAATACAGAATACAGTTTAATGTGTAATATAATCTTAATTTAATCTTTAATCTAAATAAACGGCATTCTTTACAATAAATAAACTATACTAAC
>JBBPBX010017683.1:31380-46528 GCA_038048925.1 Garcialebias charrua | reverse complement strand
TATATGATCAAAAACATGCATGCTAGGCTGCATTCAGGCCCAGGTTTCCCTTGCAAAAGAGATCTGTGATCATAATGGGATTTGCCTGGTTAAATAAAGGTTAAAAAAAATTCCTACTTGTACTACTATCCTACTTCGCAGTTTTTCACTTATTGCAGGGCTTCAGAGTACAGATCCCCCGCGATAAACGAGGGACTACTGTATAAGACATAATCTGTACACTGGCTCTTGTGACGATATATTACACACGTTAGCTTAACATGTTATACAAGTTGGAGGAAATATGCAAAACAAACATAGTTGTGTTTCTATGTCTTTAAGACTCTGTGTAGTTCTGGAAACACAATGGCCCTCATGCACGAACCGTTCTTACGCACAGATTTGTGCTTAAACTGTGCGTACGAGTGATTTAGGATCATTTGTGGCATCCAACAATGTTTTCGTATCCTAGGATTTTTTTCAGATACGAACAAAATCTACGTGTGGTCCCGACCTGTCGTATATTTTACGAGGAGTCTTCTGCTGTCATCCAGACGGCCTTTTCTCCACTAATAACTTTATATTTCGTTATTTAGAAAATATTTTGAGTTTAAAAACAATTAAATGCAACCACACATGGTTTAATTAAAGCGGCTTCAACACCCCCCCCCCACGTCCACCACCTTGCGCCACCCGCGCGTGACCCCCCGCGCCACTCATGTCGACCACCGTGTGCCACGCAACGCGCCCGCGCAACCACGCCACGCGCCCCCACCCCGCGCAACTCATGTCGACCACCGTGTGCCACGCAACGCGCCCGCGCAACCACGCCACGCGCCCCCACCCCGCGCAACTCATGTCGACCACCGTGTGCCACGCAACGCGCCCGCGCAACCACGCCACGCGCCCCCACCCCGCGCCACTCATGTCGACCACCGTGTGCCACGCAACGCGCCCGCGCAACCACGCCACGCGCCCCCACCCCGCGCCACTCATGTCGACCACCGTGTGCCACGCAACGCGCCCGCGCAACCACGCCACGCGCCCCCACCCCGCGCAACTCATGTCGACCACCGTGTGCCACGCAACGCGCCCGCGCAACCACGCCACGCGCCCCCACCCCGCGCAACTCATGTCGACCACCGTGTGCCACGCAACGCGCCCGCGCAACCACGCCACGCGCCCCCACCCCGCGCCACTCATGTCGACCACCGTGTGCCACGCAACGCGCCCGCGCAACCACGCCACGCGCCCCCCCGCGCCACTCATGTCGACCACCGTGTGCCACGCAACGCGCCCCGCGCCACCACGCCACTGTCGACCACACACACACACACACACACACACACACACACACAGCGCCGCTGCAGAGACAGGGGAGAAAAAAGCGAAACCAGCTTATTCAGTTGTTTCATGTCATTTTTAATATAAACTGCCTGTTGACTGTGGGCGCTCACTGATGTCATCTGTATTCTGTGTGGGTCTGCGCTCAGATCCGGGGCTGACACTATGATCAAAGGCGAGTCAATTTTAATTCGCCAAACGCGTTTGTGTGTTTTCTGACGCATAAAAGCCGGAATGAATGGACACTTCCTGCTCGCGGTGGCAGGAAACTATATCCTTATATGGTGTTTTGAGGGGTGGGAATTATGTAAATAACCTCCCGCGAGCACGCGCAGGTGAGTAGAACAGGTGGGATTCATCATTATTTACACAGCTCATATACACACATTTCCTGACGATAGAAGACTTTGTTGGATCTGACGTGGCATGTTCGTACGAACGCTTCGTACGAACAAAAGTAGGAGAAATTTAGGATAAAAATACGAACATTTTCGTGCATGAGGGCCAATGTCCTAAAACATGTTTTTTAAAAAGTTTTTCATAAGATATTTAATTTGAATTTCCTTAAGTTTCCATGACAAATTGATGGTTTGTTTATCTATCTATCTTTTTTTTTTTTTTTTTTTTACTAAGGATTATGGGGGTCTGATGAAAATTGTCCAAGGTCCACTTTTGGCCCTCGGGTCTCAAGTTGCCCACGTCTGATCTAGACCATATACAAAAGCAACAACCACAATTATTCTAGTCAATTAATGTGATGTTTGTGTTCAAAAGAATAATTCAGATCTTCTGAAGTGGTCTTCTGTGGAAAAATATGGCCTGCATAAGAACTGTGTTGTATGCACAGTCTTGAAATTGTCCTCCTTCAGAGAGGGGGTCTCTCTTTATTGTCCTTCTTGCACAGTCAAGAGGACAGCCTGCTTTTGATACATGTTCCATTTTCCTTCCATTCATTGACGATGGATTTAACATAACTCGTGAAGATTCTTAGAGCCTTGGAAATCCTTATGCATCCATCCCCTGACTTGTACTTCTCAAAAATCTTTTCTCTTTTATTCTCTTTTTTATTTTATTGGATAAATTTGATATCACTTTGTTACTGAAGAGGATTTTAGAAAAAAAAAAGTTTGTCAATTAATCGACTATGACTGATTTATAATATTAATGAAACGGGGTGAATATTTATCGGCACTGTAACTTTTAGCTTGTTAATTTGTTCAGAATTCAATGTTCCCCAGAATGTCTCCAACCTGAGGCTGTTCAAGGAGTTATCTACAACAGGTAAGATAATCATTGAGAACCCCACTTGAAAAGATCCGAAATATCTCTGCAAGTATGCAGTTTGGACAGCTGTTACGTGTCTGACATGCATCTTGACGAACTCACACCAACACTTCAGAAGTCATTCACTAATTGTCTCGAGACAAGTTGAACACATCCAAACAACGGGCCAGCACAAACCAGACTCCTCATGAGGCAACAGATCCTGAGACGCTGCTGAACTCACCACTGAATTTATGCCACATAAAAAACAAAAACACCACAAAACAAGCTTCATCACACCAAAACAAGAGTCATTCACCAAAAGACCAAACTGACCAACACACCTAAAGCTTGCCAATCAGCTACAAGATGGGTTGGCTTTGTATACATAAAAAAATAGAAACCCAACATGCTTTGGGCATGATCAGTAAAAGCACAGTATGGAAACTGATCAGCCAAGAACAGCAGATATTAAAGAGACAAAAGATTTTCAGCAGCCAGGCCACCGACAGCAAACAATGAGCTTTTTGGTCGAGGTTGCCATGACCCGGCTAATGTTGTTGTTGTACAGCTGGGAATCACAAAGTAACACATTGCATTTTAAAATATTTCCAATTAGGGATGCACCGATTGACATTTCTTACTTCCGATCCGATCCTTAAATCTGGGTTTCAACCGATACCGATACTTTTCCGATCCGGTACTGTTCAAGTATAGGAGTCTGTATACGGTAATAAAAATTTTTGAACTGAGATCATTCATTTTAACAATGTGTGAGTTACACCCAATAAAGACACTCCGGGCCTTACAACAGAAAACTCACAAACTTTAACAGCATACAAGAGGCAGGTCTGTACCACACACAACCTTCTCACTCATGGTGCAGCTGGAAAACTAAAATACCGCTAATCATTATGGAAAAGACAACAAAATCCACTCCCATAGTGGTTAAGGGGAGTGGATTGTGTTGTCTTTCCCATAATGCTTAGCGGTTTTTTAGTTTTCCAGCTTTAGGTGCAGCTGGAAAACTAACATACCGCTAAGCATTATGGGAAAGACAACAAAATCCACTCCCGTAGTGGTTAAAGGGTGTGGACATTGTTGTCTTTCCCATAATGCTTAGCGGTTTTTTGTTTTTCAGCTGCACCATTAGTGAGAAGGTTGTGTGTGGTATAGACCTGCCTCTTGTGTGCTATGTAAGGTTGTGTGTTCCCTGTTGTGAGGCCCAGAGTGTCTTCACTGGGTTTAACTCACACAATGTTAAGATGGCAGTCACAGAATATGATGGAACACAAGTGCACTTTGAAGCTGGATCGGAAATATCGGTAGGTTGGATCCGATATTCCGATACTTAAAGTATGCTGGTATCGGATACAGATACTGATGCTGGGTCGGATCGGCCCCATCCCTATTTCCAATATCATAAATTCAATGTTATAAAATGTTTGTTCGTCATGTACAAAGATTACTTAATGGCAACCTCTTCCGGCTCCTGTTGAGCATGTGCGCCACTGGGGCCCGCACCTGGGTACTGCAAGGGTCAAGTGGCGTTGAGAGGCCAACATGTCCAAGGTGGGACTCAGGAGAGGGGTTCGAGCTGAGGGCGGGGCTGGTGCTAGTGGTGGGAGCTGCAAGGAGTTGGTTTTTGAGGCAGGACTCTTGGGGGCCACTGAGCTGCTGCAGTTGGGTAAAGGTCTGCTGGCGTGCAGAGGCCATCTTGGCCTGGTGGCGGCGCAGCTGAATGAGGAGCAGAGTGAGCTCCTCGGGCTGTCACAGGCACCACAGGTCACACAATTAGGAAACCTTAACACTGACTGTGCATTTTTACTTTTACAGTACTAAATGTCCGTATGTCATGAGTGAAGGCCAGATAAGATGAGCAGAACTGGAGCCACATTAAAGATTTATTAGTTTAAAACCCTTTCAGGTACAAAGATGCTCTAAATGGCTGGCAGGAGCCTTTCCTCCACAAAAATGCTAAAAGTCATCAACCACCAGGCCAGCTTCATCAAAAAAGTATTGTTAGGAAAAAGTAGTACCCGCAGTGAATGAATTCACTTTTGGAAACAAATTTTACAGCGGCTAAAACTGAACACAAGAAAACTACCTCTTAAAGATTGCTTCCTAAAATTTTAGGTTTTATGGTTCTGTTGGCCAAAAACCAGTATATAAATATAAACACAATACTGGTTATTAAAACCTACCGTTTTGCCATGAAGGCTGGGCGCACTCACTGTGTGTGTGATGTAGCCGGATGGTGGCATAGAGCGCCTCTCTACAGTAGCAGTCTGCAACACATGAATACACACATTCATAGTAAATGTTTACCCATAAATGAAATGTCCTTCTAAGTATACACATGGTTCTTACAAGCCTTTCATTTTGAAATGTCATGTTTTCAGACTTAATTTTACAGACTTCTTGGCAAAAGTTTAGTAACTTTTCTATATGTGTTCTATAAAACTATGGCAGATACTTTTACAGTGGACTGGCCTTTTTGTTTACATACATTATATACTGTATTATTATAGCACTGGATGCTAAGGATTATTGTGCTGCACTTTAATTAGGCCTGTCTAAAGCTTTTGACACTGTGGACCATGGCATCTTACGTGATAAGCTCTCAGAAACTGGTTTCTCGGATCACACCATTGGTTGGTTCTCTGTCTCTCAGACCGGAGGCAATGTGTTCAACATAATTTTACTTCCTTCAGCTATTTAACAGTCAACAATGGTGTACCACAAGGCTCAGTCTTAGGACCCACCCTCTTTACAATCTACATAGGTAATGTACGTCAGAACATCCCTGATGCATCCTTACATTTCTATGCTGATGACACAGTTGTTTATTGTCGAGCTAAAACAGTTGCTAAGGTTTTCCAGCTTTTGCAATTTGCTTTTGACATCATCCAGTCAGATTTGTTCCGTCTCAAACTTGTCCTAAACGACGATAAAACCAAAGGGGTGCTTTTTTTTCAAACAGGAAGTCAGTCCCAGCAGTTCTTCCTCTGATTTTATCCTCAAATGGTGTCCATATTGAGTTTGTTGATTCCTATAAATATTTGGGTATCTTGGTTGATTCGCATCTCTCTTTCAAAGTCCATGTGGAAAACTTGGTAAAGAAACTGAAAGTTAAACTGGGTTTCATTTTCAGAAATAGATCATGTCTAACTGAATGCTAGGAAACACCTTGTAACTGTGACTTTTCTTCCCTCCATTGACTACGGTGACAGTATTTACATGAACGCCCCTACATGCTCCCTGCAGATGCTGGATGCTGTAATGGTAAATGGAATGGACTTCATTTATATACTGTAGCGCTTTTCTATATTATCCTGATACCCAAAGCACTTTACACTACAATCTGTGCCCTCATTTACCCATTCATAAAACACTCTACTAGAACTCTACAAACCTAATTGAACAAATCGTTCTAAAGAGACTAATCAGTGCTTTTAGATCACATTCATACACTGATGGGACACACATCGGAGGGAATGAAGGATTCAGTGTCTTGCCCAGGGACACTTCGGCATGTGACTGCTGTTGGATTCGAACCACCAACTCTTGCATTGGAGGACGACGACTTTAACCACTCATCCACAGCCGCCCCATCTACTTTGTATAATGGTTGGACGCTGCCTACCATGGTGCGCTAAGAGTCATAACTGGCTATAACTATTGTACCCATCACTGCGCCCTGCATTCACTGGTTAACTGGACATCATTAACTTCACACAGACTCTTCCACTGGTACATTTTCATCTTTAAATCACTTCTTGGTCTGCTGCCTTCATACATCTCCTCCTACATGTCTCTGTGTGAGTGCAGCTACAGCGTGCACTCTCAGGACATGATTACCTGCAGTGTTCCCTCAGTGCAGACTGAACTAGACAAAAGGGCCTTCTCCTACTCTGCTCCTGTTTCCTGGAATATTAAGCAAAATATCTTGTTCATTCTTGGTCAACTGCTCACACAGACTCACGTTTGTGCTGCTGTTCGGCGTATTGTTTTTATGCTATTAGTGCTTAGTGCATATTTAGTTTAGGTTTTTCTTAGTTAATAAAGTTCATCTTTGATTCATCTTCGAATCCAGTTCAAAATTCTCTTGTATGTCTACAAATCGCTGAACAGTCTCGCCCCCGCCTATTTCTCTGATATGCTACAGCCGTATGTCCCACCACGTTCTCTGAGGTCAGCGGACCAGATACTTTTCACAGTTCCAGGAACTCGTCTTAAGCGCAGAGGTGACAGGGCCTTCTCTGTAGCAGGCCCAAGACTCTGGAACAAGTTACGTCTGCTCGTCAGACAATTGTCAGACAATTGAAAAAGCCCTTTGGATAGAGGGTGAAACGTTTTCTGTAACAAATAAAGTCCAGTTGTTTTTTTTATTGAACGCTTGTTCTGGTCAGACAGGCCCCCTCCCTCTCGGTTTTCAAATCCTGTTTAAAGATCCATTACTATTCTGTTGCTTTCAACACCAGATGATCTGTATTTGGTCGTTATATTTATTATCTGCAACGGTTTTATGTCTATATTCTGTTTTTTTTTACTTCATATTGTATGTTGCCTATGTGTTGCCTGTTGTTTGTTTGTTTGTACAGCACTTTGGTTGGCCTTGTTACTGTTTTACGTGCTCTATAAATAAAATGGTATGGTATGGTATATCTTAGATCTTATTACTGTTTTTCTTTTACATTTTATTGTTGGATGTAGCTGGGACCCTGTGTACATAATTTCGTACCGCCACATGGACCATATGTGGTGCGAACGACAATAAATATTATATGAATCTGAATTTTAAAAATGTGAAGCTCTCAACCTTGACCTCTCTAAGTGGCTTCAAACATCTGTTAAGTTCCTGGTAAAAACCAATGCAGACATGTTCCTGTTTTTAGTTTTATACACCGCCTTACAACCTAGCTGTTTTTTGTTCCATTTATTTTAAAACCATTTTATTTTCCCGTGTTATTCTCAATTTGTACACATTGTTTATGATTGTCTTTTGCTGTCTAATCACTCTTTGTTAAAATCAGGTCTCTCTTGTAAATGAGTCCCCGAGGCTCAATGGGATTAACCTGCAGAAATAAAGGTTGAATGAATGAAAAAAATACATACAATACTTGTGTATTTTACATTTGTAAAAAAAAATCTCACTTTATGTTGCTTGTTGCCAAAGGTTGAATATGTTATAATGTTTTGTCCGTGCCTACATTGGCTCATTGTCTGTTAGCTGAATATCTACTAAATCACAAGATTAATTTTAATGAAACTACACTGATACTTTCAGAAAGCAATCACTGGAAGTTTTTCTACGATAATCCCCTTATGATGTCACACCAATTCAAGATGGCTGCCACAGCTAATCAAACACAGCAAAGAGAAATATGGCTGTAACTTAGTCAAATTTTCTAAAAAGGAGCTCATGTTTGATGTGGTAGTAGATGAGAGAAATCCTCGACACATACTCAAAACACGAACAGATCTTGTGAGATCTGTAAATATTGCACGAGACCACATATAGTGTAATTTACATGCTTTGACAAAAACAGCCACAGCACTGTCATTTATATTAGGTTAAAAGTCTGGCATTGAAAAGTGCTGAGAGATATGCATTCCTTTAAAAAAATTCTAAACACAACTTCCCAAAAGAGTTGACTTCTAAAAAAATATACAACATGTATCCCTTTCTTTATCTTTCCTATTACCTCCTTAATCATAAACCATGAGATGACATGCATGCACGTCTGTAGCTTTTCAGTTAGTAACTCATGCAAACAGAAAATCAAAATTCAGACTTCTAAGACTATAAGAACCTTGGTATTTTGTTGTGATGCAGTTATAGAAACACAAGGCTTAATTTGGCCTTTAATATTACTGTATAACGAGACGTTCTTGGTAACAATAAGCAACACTCCTTTACATACATGATGCAAAGTGTAAAGCAACCTTGACGAGACTGTGTTAGTTTGTTTTCTCAGGGCATGTTGCCTGTGTTTGAATATGTGTGGGAGAGTATGGGAACACATTTGCATACTGTTTTTACTCAAAATGGACAACTAATTGTTATCATTTTTCATTAACTTATTAAATATCTTCATGCAACCTCTATATGCAGTTTATTTAGGACAGTATCATGTGATGAATCTTCACTTTTTACCATCTTTTACACAGATTATATGCAGATTAGAAGCTCTAATGAGTAGTCTGCCTTTTAGCTCACTGAAGCACAGCTCAAGCCACAACCCATACCAAATATTCAAAGTCAAAGTCAACTTTATTGTCAAAACTGCAATATGTACAGGACATACACAGGATTGAAATTGCATTTCTCTCAGTCCCTCGGTGCAACAGTAAACATTTAAACACTAAAACACTAAAACATTTAATAAACATAAGCATAAAATGAAATAATAAAAGTGTAATACTGTCCTGAGTTTTTGCATAGTAGTTTTTGCATAGTAGTAGTATGAAAGTATGAAAAGTTACACCAACACTAAAACACTAAACATTTAATAAACATAAGCATAAAATGAAATAAAAAAAGTGTAATACTGTCCTGAGTTTTTTGCATAGTAGTATAAAAGTGTAAAAAGTATATCTATAAAATAAAATGAAAGTTCTGGCATTGACATTTGTAATAGAGTGACAAAGCAGCATATGAAGTTTATGTACACAGTATATGTATGAGGTAGTTGATATTGGTATAGAGGTAAAGTGGCATATGCAATAAGGCTAGTAAAAAAAATATATATATCAGCAGTAGTGTAGATATAAAAAGTAGTGTAAATGTAAACAGTAGTAATAAATGTAAACAGTAGTAATGAATGTAAACAGTAGTAATAAATGTAAACAGTGAATGTAAACAGTAGTATGACTATAGGCAGTAATGTAATACAAACATTAGTGCAAATATAAGAAGTAGTGCAAACTGAATGAGCACATGACCGTGAGTTGAGTGAATAACCCGTTTTGATGACACAGAGTCCAGTGTTAAAATCTTTGTGTTGTGTGGTAATGTGTGAAAGTTTTTTGTGTTAAGGCAGTACAAGTGGGAGGGAGGGCAGAGCAGGTAGAGAGTTAAGCATCCTGACTGCCTGATGAACAGAGCTGTCATTTAGTCTGCTGGTTCGAGCCTGGAGACTCCTCAGTCTCCTCCCTGATGGCAGCAGTCTGAAGCAGCTGTGTAGTGGGTGTGTGGGATCACCTGCCATGCAGAGGGCTTTCCGAGTGAGGCGGTTGCTGTGTAAGTCCTGCAGTGAGGGGAAGGAGGTGCCGACGATCTTCTCAGCTGCTCTCACAATGCGCTGGAGGCTCTTGCGGCAGGATGCAGTACATGCACCAAACCACACCGTGATGCAGCTGGTCAGGACACTTTCTATGGCACCTCTGTAGAAGGTGCACATGATGGGGGTTGAAGCTCCAGCCCTTTTCAGCTTGCGGAGAAAGTAGAGGCGCTGGTGAGCCTTCTTGGCCAGTGATGCCAGTGATATTAGGAGCTTTCAGACTGCAGGACCCTTTGCACAGTTCTTATAACTACTGATGGCGATTCTTCTGCAGAACTGCAGGTGATTGTAGTTCATGCAGATGCTTTAATAGTCTCTTTTTATTTGGCTTTCACATTTGCTTGCATGATAAAAACCACCTGACACTCAGCTGTACTGGGACCGTTCAAACAATGTAACTGTAAGGTAACAAGACGAGACAATGTAAGGTCTAAGGAGACTGGCTGAGCCTGTAATCACACAACTAGAGCTGGCTTTCAAGAAAGAAAATGTAAAACTGGGATAAAAGGGAGATATATTGGTAATAATTGCTCATGTTTGCCTCAAAAATTCAACAAAAACAAAGGAGCAGCAATGAAGTCTGGAATGTAGCAATTCTAACACAATTTTACCTCATCCACCACCTGCTGGCAAAACTTCTATTACTATAACTTGTTCTATCTGCTGTATGAGTGCGATTAAATTATCACAACTCTTCAAGAATGTTCTTTCAAATGTTTGATTTTGTATGAATGTAAATCACAGCAGTGACAACAAACTATCACTTTTAAAAAAATGCTACCTTATGGCATTGAGAAAGAATATTTTTTTTAAAAAGAAATGTAATTTTTGTAGTCAGTCACCATTCTTTTATTTCCCAGATCAAGTAGAAGAAAAATACAAAATTACAAAATTTAAAATAAATAAATGTGTGAATCACTCTGTTTCAGAACTGCAAATTACAAACGCCTGTATGATAATAAATCTACTAAATAGTCTTCAAGTTAAAAAAAAAATTGTACTCACAACCTGAAGAGCCGTTGCACAAAACGTATCGACGGGAATCATGAATCCAACACAAAACATGTCAGGTGAAACAAAGGAGGGATGAAGGTGGCTTAGTATGGCAAGCCAAGTGCCTCATGACACTTGGCTTCTCTCAAAACTATGGCTAAGACTGTTAACTGCCCATGAACCTTATGTTCAGAGTTCGCAGAGAGAGCTGGATTAGAAGTTGGTTTGAGGCTGCAGGCATAAACTGTTGCTTCAAGGTCACCTCTGAGTCCGTGAGCTCGGAGGAGCCGATGAAGTATAAAAACAAGCTCCAGGCACTGCCCGTGGCAGATTCTCATGACTGGTCTCCACGTGTGTACTTTCTGTATACATGTGTAACCTGTTGTGAACATCTGACCTCGCAAGTTAAATTTTTTCTCCTGTCGTCGAGTGCGGCTCTTTTTAAGTAAGATGAAGCAAGAACATTTTTCCTCCAACAAATAAATCCTGTGATTACTTACTAATTACTTAAGTTTCATTCAACTCTAATCACGTGCTCACAAGACATTTTGCTAACGGGACAAACGCTCACATGCACACACATCTGTCTTCGGC
Organism: Garcialebias charrua; assembly: GCA_038048925.1. NCBI lineage: Eukaryota > Metazoa > Chordata > Actinopteri > Cyprinodontiformes > Rivulidae > Garcialebias > Garcialebias charrua. Next base: position 35,069 of record JBBPBX010017683.1, on the reverse strand, counting down.
AGCGGCGAACAAAACCTTTTGTGATGGGTTATAAAAGCGAGTAACGCCGTTCAAACGTTGAAGAGTGTGGTTTTGTGCTTCTGTTATAATTATTTACCTTCAGCATCTGAGATTTGGTCCTCCGGGGGGACACGGCGAAGGGGCGGTCCAGTGTTGACACATCACCCATTGGCCTCACCGTCACCCGTTCAGCAGGCGTGTGTGGCCTCCGTGCAGGTGACAGGGTTCTGCTGTTGCCAGGCGGGGGGCCCGATGGAGGGACGTCTGCAGACGAGGGTGGCACTGACACACAGCGAGGAGACCCTTCTGACCTGGGGGCTGAGGAAGAGGGAGGCACAGTGGAAAGGGGGCGAGGGCCAAATGGATACTCTGGAGCCGGGGTGTATATTGGCGCAGTGGGGCTCCCGTGGCGGAATTGCTGGCGCTGCTGCCATTCGTACAGTTGCCACACGGTGTTGGACCCTGAGCACCCCTGATCAGGGGTGAGTCGGAAGTGGCTCAGGCGGTCCTGAGCGTACTTGTATTCACCGTGTCTACCAGGAGGGGGGCTGTGGCGTGGGTTTTTTGGCAACGTCTGATAGGTGTCCATGGAGGAGTACTTGTGCTGGTTTGGTGGCGTGCGACGAGGAAGGGTGCTCTCTCTGGATGGGGGGCTGCTGAACAAAAACATTTTTAAATGCAATAAATATATAAAAAGGAGAATTTAAAAAAATATATATATATATGTCTACAGATTTCAACAGAACGTAAGAATGTCTGAAGTTAATCACATCAGACAAACACGCAACAGGACGTATCATATTTATATGGTCAATACAGGGTTTATCCTCCAGCTCCAAATAAATCAGTGTTTAAAAATAAATAAATACTAAACTACAAAAAGTAAATTTAATTTAGTATAAACAGGTAGTCCTCGGGTTACGACGGTCTTGAGTTAAGACGTTTCGCGGTTACGACGCATCTCCTATTAAAAAATAAAATAAAATACATTATTTTGAAAAGCCAAGTTCCGGTTTTACTTCCGGTTTGACGGCAGAAGCAGCGGAGGCGCAACGAGCCAACATGCTAACAGAGCTTACTGTAAACGCTATGGACCGCGTGAAGCAGTGGAAAAGTACAGGCAGAGCTTGGAGGAACAACGAGCTAACATGCTAACAGACGGAGGAAGGCTCCACCAGCTTTCCAGTAGGTTCTTAACTCTTTTTTCCCTTCATTATGGCTCTCAAATGTATGTTTTTTGATAATCATGTAGGGTACTGTGTTAGGATAGGCTAAGTGTTTGGTAAAATACAGTATCCACTACTTTTATATCTACACCACTGCTGATACATATACAGTATTCTCTGACCAGCCTTATTTAAGGATGCCCAATGTGCCTTACTGCATATGCCACTTTTGCCTCTATAACAACATCAACTACCTCATACATATACTGTGTACATTAACTCATATGCTGCTTTGCCACTTTGCAAATGTCAATGCTTGAACCTTTAGTTTATTTTATAGTTATACTTTTTATACTAGTATGCAAAAACTCAGGACAGTATTATGTTCATTAAATGTTTAGTGTTTTAGTTTTAGTTTTAGAGTTGGTGTAAATTTTTATACTCTTATACCATTATGCAAAAACTCAGGACAGTGTCACAGTTTTACTATTTTATGCTTATGTCTATTATTATATGTTTCAGTGTTTCAATGTTTAAATAGTTACTGTTGCACCGAGGGACTGAGAGAAACGAAATTTCAATTCTGTGTATGTCCTGTACATATTGCAGTTCTGACAATAAAGCTGACTTTGACTTTGACTTTGACTTTGATAAGGTGCGGTTTGTATGTATGTTCCGACTTACGTCGAAATTCGGTTTACAACGGCGCATAGGAACGGAACTCTGTCGTAAGTCGGGGACTACCTGTATAGTATAAAAAAGAGAGTACGGTAGTAATAGAAACAAGTCAAGTCAGGGCCATCACTGTTGAGAGGATCTGTGTGTTATGTGTGATCTTCATCTGTCCAGTCTTCCTCAGTGTGTTTCCCTCGTGTCCCATACTGTCCTCCCCCAAGTGTTTGTAATTATTTCCTTGTTAGTGTCTCTTTATATTCTGCTTCCTTGTTGTTCCCGTCAGCAGATTGTCCTTCAAGGCATCATGTTTCTGTCTCTCTCCTTGTCTCCTCATTGATAATGTTAGTTTTGCTGCTGCGTCAGCTTTTGATAATATTTAATGAATATTATGTTTATCCTTTGAGTTGCCTGTGTCTGCCTACACTTTGAGTTCAACAAACCAACAGATCATGATAACTGTCCACCTCCAGACTTTTGCATTAGTATAATTTTATTTATAAATCCATCCTTAGCCTTCTACCAATGTAAGTATCTTCTTATACTGTAGGTCGCTTGATTGTAACAGCCACAACCTCCGCTTAAGGTTCTTTGTCACCTTCACTTTACGTTTCACACAGCGCACGCCTCTACCAAGACCCTAAGGTCACTCCCCCGTTAACATCTTGTGCACAGACAGACAAGAATCCTTTAAATACAAGCCTGGATCAGGATCACCATCAAAATTTAATAATTTGTTCTTTGTGACAACTTGAAATTTCATGAAATTTTCATAATTCGTGATTTTTTGAGTAATCTTGTGCACAGACAGAGAGACTAACTAACTCTACCGAAAACATAGTGTCCTTGACGGAGATCATAAAAAAACTATCAATACTAAAAATGACAACTTTGAACAGAAGAGATAGTTTTAGGTTCCAGCTATTCAGCACATACCGTATTTTTCAGCCTATAAGTCACAGTTTTTTGCATAATTTACATGCCCTGCGACTTATACATCGAAGCGACATATTTATGTTTTTTTGTTCCCAATATTTATGAACCAATTTTTGGCTGAGATCTGACGATTATAATTCATTCTGACTGAAAATACTGAACACTACCATTTTCAGCTGCTAGATGGCACTTCATTAGTATGGCGTGCCGTTGTGTCATATAATAGAGAAAAGTGGCTATTAATGACACAATTAGCTTGCCATATCCTGTCACATTTGTCCAGATCACCTGGAGCAACTGTCAAAATGCAGTTAATTTGACCACTGAAGTGCTTTTAAAAAAAAACAAAAGTTAAACTGACACACCTTTACTATAATTTCGAGCAAACAAATAATTGTTTTAGGCGCTTATCTTGTTAAGTTTTGAAGAAATAAACAGCGTTCCTCCGTCCTGATTTCCTCCCTCAGAGCGCGCTCCCAGAGCACCGAGGCAGTCGCTGCTTTTGACAATGCAGCTAATTTGACCATAGAAGTGCATTTATTAAGGAAATTTAGACTGAGACACACCTTTACTATAAAGTCGCTCAAACAAACAATTGTTTTTACATGGTTATCTTGTTAAATTTTGAAGAAATGCACAGCGAGTCCTCTTGTGCACATGCCTACTTCCATGTATCTACTTTTGAAATGCATCTGATTTGACCATCAAAGTGCACTTATTAAAGAAAAGTTCAACTGAGACATGCCTTTACTATAATTTCGAGCAAACAAATAATTGTTTTAATTTTAAGTGTTAATCTTGTTCAACTCCTCCCGTGCATGCTCCCACAGCCGCCATTTGGCAGCCAATCAATTTTTGGCACAACACCGGCCCACATTTCCGGGTTGTCAGTGGTGACACATAATACAGTACATG